>APFE031466285.1:285621-307035 GCA_000404065.3 Pinus taeda | reverse complement strand
CCCGCCTCGGTTACTGTTTTCCTACTCTTTGATGTTACCAAAACCCTCATTTCTTTGTCATTCGGTCATTTCTTGTTTTGGCTCTGCAAAAAATGCAATGTGGGTTTGTGCCTACAACGAGGGTTTGTATGCAACTATATTGAGCTCTGTAATGGCACTTTGTCTACTCCTGGCTATGGATTCCTCTGCCTGGTTATCACTCTTCTTCGTGGACGCTGCTATCTCTATTATTTTTTTGAGTTTCAATTCATGATTTACTTTGGTTACATTTTTGGTTAATTTGTTGTTGACTCCCCGTGGTTTCCACATCGCGTTCATAACGGACCCCTATGCTCGGCTTCGACAAATTCTGGCAAGGTAAGTCTTCTCCTTCCTTGCTATAGCTATCAACTCAGTTTTACTGTGATGCTAATGGTGGCTGCTCCTTGTGAGCAGGGAACCCTTTGTGTCTACGACCAAATTTTGAGCTCATTCTGCTGATGCTATCTATCCTTCAAGTAAAATAAAGTTAATACTTTTTCTTCCACTGTTGGTTGTTGGCTCTCACACTTATTTCTGAAATGCATTCACTAGCGTTTCTCTATGGTTTCTGCTCTAGGTTGGGGTTTGGCTCTAGGTTGTGTCGTGGCTCGAGTTCTGTTAGTGAAACCGGTAGGGTCGTTCTGTGATATAGATTTTTCATTTATAGTCTTTCTTCTCTGGGTCCCTCGCTAGTTTAGTTTTCCAGTAGGTTAGAAGAATGAGAGGGTTGTCTCCTCTGTCTGTTGTTTCACGTCCAATGACCTTCAGCTGCAACTTGTAATTAATAATTTTTTTTCTCGACGGTACTATAGTCATACAGGGTTTCAAAACCTAGCTTCACTGTTTGTTATTGTCTGAGGATGAGGTCACTCGAGTTTGTTGTTGTTGGTCTTATGCTTTTGATAACTGTTATTTATTTCGGCATGCCAACATTTAGTTATATATAATGGAAATGAAAGTATTGGTTACATATGGGTTACCTCTGTTGTGAAGGAATTCTACAGGGTTTGCATTCTATTTGCTCTCCTCTTTAGTGGTTACTTGCGTCATGTATCTATAACTTGTATTGTTTGTTGGGATTACGTAACTTTGTTCCTTGTTAATGTTATGCTTCCTATTCTCTTCATTCGAAAATTACGAACTCTATCTCTTCTTGTTAGAAAAAGATTGCTAGGAAATAAAGAGACACATTTCTGTGTTTGATTTTCATACATAATAATTAGTAGGAAAAAATAAATTGAAATGAAGGATTGCTTGCTACAAATGGACTCAGATACTCAGGGTTTTGATAATTGTTTTTTGTTGTATTCTATTACTTTTCTCGTTAATCGAATCTTTCCAAAATGTATTACATTAGTTTTTGTATTGTTTGCCCATAGTTACTTGAAATGTTCATAGTTATTCTTGAGTTGTTTTTTTTCAGTGACATAATCGATAACTTATTTCGGGTCTTCTTGTGTTGTAAGATATACAATTTATATATATTTTTTCCTAAATGAAGAAAACAATTGTAAGATGAATTAATCAATAAAAAGACAGACAGTGTCAGTAATGACCCTAAACTAATTGCACTGCTCCTAGGTTCCCCCTAACTAATAATGAAATTAAAAGAAAACAAGTCCCTACACTTTGTTTTGATCAATCAAACATAAAGAAAACCAAATGATGATAAATCTCTCCACCTTAGCTGAGACCAACACTGAGTCATGGTGCCCTTAGATGGATGCTCCTGCATCATATTAGTCAATTGGATGTTTCCAATAACCTTAATGAAAATGTGTGCATTCATACTTATGAAACAACAGGAATTGAAATCCTTGAACACATCTTTGCATTTCATTCTTGTCTTAAATCTTTAGGTTGAGTAATATAATGACTTTGGAGTTACAAAATCTAGATTTTTCCTTGAAGATAATTATGTGTCGTGACTTCATAAAGAATTTCATGAGGCATAATATGCAAAGCAATAATTCTAAGTTGGAGTGGAAGGCTTTCCCACTTCAACCATATATACTAGGTTAAGTGGGCAACCCCTGTATGCAGAGTTCCTTTCTCACCTGATTTTGTAAGAGTGAAGAGGATGATACGCACCTTGTTGATAAATAGGATATAACACCATTCATGTTTCCTACCAAAATTCAAAAAAGATTATTTGTTCTTGGTAAATTTTTTTCAAAATATTATGGTGCAATACATTAAATTTATCACTTACCATATGCACTGCTAATGCATCTATTGCTCACTCTTATCTTTCTAATATATTGACTCTATTATTCAATTACAAAAATAAGTGCATCCTCAATAATAGAAACAATATTTTTACATGCCCTTACTTATTTGGTTCTCTCACTTAATCTTAGAATATATATAAAACAACAAACAAAAAATGAATAGAAAACAATAATCACATCCATTGTATACTTTATATCACATACTATGCATCTATTAGGTCATCACATCTTTTTATGCAAGATTAGTTTTAAATAAATAAGGAATTGATACTCTAAGACCCTCTTTCTTTAGTTGAAGTTACAATCATTAATCTAACTAATAAGGAACATATTTTCATTTTCATTTTTAGTATTCAAAATTTGGTTTTAAGAAGAGTTTTCGTAACACTTAATTAACGTATAAATTTCAATGACATGATTGAATAATCCATTGTTAATAATTAACTTAGCTACAATTACAACATATAAAGATACACGCAAGGCTTTTGAAGTGATTGCTAACAAACCTGAACATACATTGGACTTTCCTCTTTCCCATGTTTTCCTTTGGGATTATTTTCAATCATCCAACAATAATATAATGGATGGAATATCACTTGATTTTGGAGATATTGTAGCTCCATTTCGTGGATTGAGGCATTATTTTATTTTTTTGGATGTGAAAGGTTCTTGTGCATGCTACCTTTCACACTGTAGTAGGAATATTCACTTGTGATAATTTGAATACAAGGGAAAGACATTAATACCATGAACACCTCACCACTTATTAAAATTATGTTTTGGAGAGGTTATTAATTAGTTTCCTCATCATTTATAATACCATAATATTACCTACATTACAAAGATAAGGTGATTTGGAACTCTTGCTTGCGTTTATGGATTTAATCTTAACTCCATGATAACTAAAGAACTATTGCAACAAAATATGATAAAGCATGAGATGCAATGTGATAACACATTATGGGAGCGGGAATAATTTGTCAAGGTGTAACAAATCACTAGGATTATGCTACCATGGCTACAAAATTTAAGTAAACTACCTCCATTTCATTTGATAAGCAAGTATGCAACTTTCTAAATCCAAGTTTCTAAAATAATAAATAGATGAAAGAACAAATGAGTTGACATATATGTTTTCATAGGTCCACTTCACTCTGGGAAAAAATGGTGTCACAATGGTTGCCTCTAGAAAAAAATCTTTATTCTTCTTGAAACATATATTGATCAGATATATCATGGGGCTTTGGCGAAATCACTAAGTAATATACCAACATATAATATACCAACATATAAGTGAATATTGATGCCCCATCATAAACGAGAAAATATATTTCTTGCAATGTGAATGAGGCTACATCACCTCCTTATTTTCATGTAAGGAAGACTAACCGTGATTTTTTTAAATGGTTCACCTCCTTATTTTCATGTAAGGAAGACTAGACTAACCGTATTTTTTGAAATGGTTCATAACTCACAGATTCTCAACCTATGCACTTGAAATTTTAGGAATTAGAATTTAATTCAAAATAATACTTCCAAAGAGGAATTTCCACTTTACCTTAACCCTTCTTATATTCCTTTGATATTCTTAGCTGAGCTAACTCTCCAATGAATCAAAGAAAGTATTGCGAGATATATGGATAGCGTTTTGTTGGAGATTTCTTAACCCTTCGTATATTCCTTTGATATTCTTAGTTGAGCTAACTCTCCAATGAGTCAAAGAAAGTATTGCGAGATATATGGATAGCGTTTTGTTGGAGATTTGTTATAGTCTTTACATATGGATAGTGCTAGATGTAATCTGTTAATTAAAATAGCGAGGATAGGAACATGAATTTCCATTTTGATACATTTTTTTGGGCCTATTTTTATATTTTTTTAGCCATTGGTTTCTTTTCCCAATGTAATCTAATATCTATTAAAAGGGATAAGGGTTGTAACCTAGGTTAATGGATTATATATTTGGATGCTAAAAAAATACTTACATATTGTGTTCCAAATGGTCCAGTCAATATAGTTAAGAAGGTATGGTCGAGTCAATATAGTTAAGAAGGTAAAAGTGTAGATCCAAGTTAGACCAATTTTTTCTATTAATGGTTTCTAGCGTAAATCTATGTATGTTGTGTATAAGCAGTTGTTCTTATTTCTATTCTACATAATAATCCATATGAATTTCTTCTCTTACATAGGTTTAAACCTTTGATTTGGTATTAAAGTCAGGTTATTGACTTAGGGGATGTCTTTGTCACTATAATTTACCTTATTCTTAGAGGAGAATGTTTTTCTTGGGTCCATGATAAACTTGGTCCCAATGGGAGCTCTACAACAAACATTCTCCTCTAGAAAAGAATATAAAGTATTTCTAGAATCAAGATTGAGAAATTTAATGGTTAAATATTTGATTTATCGAAGCTCAAGATGGAGGACATTCTAATAGATAAAGAATAGAGGATCATTGTAGATCTTGTTATTGTACCTATGGGTATGGTCGTGCCAAAATAGAAAAAATTATATAGGAATCCCAAAGGTACAATCTAGTTATTCTTTTCATATTAATTGTTATTTAATATCTCAAGAGAAGAAACAACCAAGATGTTATGAGGTAAATTAAGGGTTTTATATCAGTCTGAGTATCTAGTAAACAAAATTTCCTAGGAGAGAAGTTGCATCTCTTGAGGATTAAAGATGATGACTTCATGAAAGAGCTTCTCAATGCATCTAATGTTATGGAAACTCAATTTTTTCAATTGATATTAAAAATTCTAAAGAAGAAGTTGTAGCTATTAGGAGTCATACAACCACATCAACATTTAATTATATGGTTATATATGTATTATCAAAAAAACCAAGGTATAAAACCATATATAGTTAGACTAAGGATTCCTTAATTGTGAGAGGTTTCCCCACTAATAGAAGAAAAAGTAAGTCTTGAATGAGTATATTGAAATATAAAGGTAGAACAAAATATCTTGGAAATTGTATAAACAAATGTTGGAAATGCAATAAACTGAAGGAACATATGAAAACAACTAAGACAATACTAAAGGAATAGAAAGATAAATAGAAAAGCTATATTAATACATACAAAGTCAACCAAAATTATGAAGTTGGGGAGAAATGTTTCTTGTGGGTAAGACCAAAAAAGAGTTCAATTATGTTTGGTGAAAAAGCAAAATTATTTTCATGATATGTATAACCTTTTTATGTTTCAGGAAGAAATGGATCAATTGTATACCATCTTCCATTTCCTATATCATTTGAGTATATGCATGATGTCTTTCATGTTTTACTATAATGTCATAATATTAACAATTGTTCAGATGTTATTGATATGGGTTATTCATGGTGGACTTGTACACTTGACATCTTTAGCATCACTTGATAAATTATGTAAAGGTCCAATGAAATAGTTTTATTCTAAGTTCCACTACTTGGGGTGTGTGGGGCTAATTGAGATGTTTTAATACTTTCCATGCTTGTTTAGAAGTTTGGGAGGAAATTTATATTATGAGGGTGTGAGTATAGTCGCACATTTTATTTGAATTTCAAGGAAAACTAAATATTATTATTGGAAAGCATTTTTTTTTAAATGACTTGGATATTTGAATAATATTATGTTCATGAAACATAAACTTTTTATGATTCAATTTTGTTGAAAATGATGATTATTAGATGGTTAATTTATAAGCTTATATGATATCATATAAGAACTAAATATGTATAGACAATACACAATTGATGATAATGATTTCTATGATTTGGGTAATTTGAAATGAAAATATGGATATTAATTTGTGGATATTATTCATGTTTTACCTAGTATTAAAGAAAATCATAGGTGTATAGTGATAGGAGATTGTGCATTTTATTAGACTCAAAATTTAGTTAGGGAACAATAAAATTGATTTAATTAAGTTAAAGTTTGATTTGGCTTATGAAAGTTATCAATGTGTATTTTTGTGCGTAAAAGAAAGTGGAATACATATCAATCAATGTATGGGTAATGAGGTCATATGGGAAGTGCACATAGTACCATTAATAGAGAAGAAACAATATTGTTGTTTCCACCTACTGGCACTCCTATGACATGGGTTGAAAGATAATAACACTTTTACTTTGAGGTTGTAAACTTCAATGAGGATAGTGAGTGAACTTAAACTCTCACAAGAATTAGTTGAAGGGTGTGCAATAAGGTGACAACCTTATTACTTAATGACCATTAATCCTTAAAAAAAGGGAAGTAATGGTGACTTAATAGTTTCTCCATTGTTATGTCATTTTTGCACCCATAAGAAATTAAACACTTAAACGACATGCATATTATGTCTTCCTTAAAAATACAATAAGGTAATTTTTTAAAGGTTTGAGATACATGAAACCTTTGGTTTTTTTAATGACTGGTAAATTTGATAATTAAATTGAAAATTATCTAAAAATTATCTAATATCCCTATATATCTAGAATAAAAGTATCATATAATATGCATTATAATTAAGAAAGGAAAGATTAAATTAAAATATGAATAAATATGGAATAATATAGTATATCATTATATGAAGACAAATCTAGTTGATTAAAAATATTTAGAATAAATAGATTTAAGAGAATTCCTATGAAATCCAATGAAATTAATTATTAATTAGTAAAAAATAATTATTAGCACATGCATAAATTTAGAAGACGAAATATGAACGAGAATTCAAATTCAAAATGAATGGTAAGAAGGAAACATAGGCTTGGTAGATGTTAAAGTGAATGGAATATATAATTGTGAAGGTAACATTCTATATATTTCTAATATATTAATTTATGAAAAATAAAAGAAAATGTATAGAAAATTAATTAATAAAATATTCACAAAATGAAATTATGTTAATTAATAATTACTAAAATATAATTATTAACAATTTTTAATTTAAAAGAAAAAATGGAACAATAATTAAAATTAGAATTGAATGGTATGAAAATAACCTTAGGTTTAGGAGAAATGAAAGTGACCTAACATATAACTAAGTTTAGTAAGTCCATATATACCCTTCAAATAAGAAGTCATGAGAAGATAAAGCTAACACCCATGATTGAAAATATACTTTGGGAATTTCATTAGATTCATTATTTTATATTTTTAAATAAGTAATCACATGTGCACTTATGCATATAAGTGATACATGTGAGGGTGAATACCGAGCTAACAATAATTTAGTAAAATATATGTTTGCATGGATTGGACAAGTCATGTGGACCACTCCTCGATGGTGTCGAAACCAACACATCACTAAAGGAAGATGTGAAATATGTATGCAATGGACAAGGGTCTCATCAATACAGACACGTGGGTGGAAAACATGATGGGATTACTAATGCATCATTTGACTGTGTTCCCACATAAAAAATAGATGGTGATGGAGGTCAGGAAACATACATCCATGCATTTGGAAAGAGTGATGATATCATATCATTCATCGCTGGTAAGGTGGGTATTAATGGGCCTAAAAAGTGCCATGGAAGCAGATTTAGTGGGCCTCTTAAACATTAAAACTCCTTTGTATTACAAGGAGAATGTCCATCTAAAGAGGTGTTCTAAACACACCACTTTTCCTCCCTCGTGTTTTTATCCGCAAGGTAACATTATTTCAAATGCATGTCGTTTTCTTCTCCCATGGGATTATAAAGAGCAAGGATACTAAGGGTGGTGATGGTGATGAGTTGTGGTAATTTTTACCAGTGCAAGGTTTACGGTTTCATATTATCTTCATATTTTAGGTACAATACTCCCTCACTATCGATTGTTTCTCATCCAAGCCCCGCTAAGAACATGGAGCCTCCTTATCCTCAAGGCACTCAAGGTGAATATTTTTCATATTGTTTTTACATAGTAGATCGTCAGGGCCAATATTTGAACTCATGGTGGTTCTTCCCTTTTCGATGCTACAGGGCCTCAATTTCTAAGGTATTTCGTTCCATTGTCAAGTCCTAGTATGTGCGGTTGTGTACCCTAATAATTTTTCAACTTGGTTTTTATAGTTTTATTGTCATTTGTTTTTCACTATTTCAAAAAGGCCTAACGTACCTTCTTTGCTACAATGTGGGATGGGATTTTTTCTATTTTCATTATAGTCATAACTTTCTCCTTTGGTCATCTCCTGTAGATTGCAAAACCCCTATTATGTGTCGAATTATCATATATCGCCCTCCTTTATTGTCCTAAGTAAGTATATTTAGAGTCAAGGTTTTCTGCAGTTTCTCTCGATTATCTAATATCAAAGGTTCTGGGGTGCTCTCTCTACGATATGGAGGTCTACTCTACAAGGGGTTTCAATCCTAATTTCATTTTCCTGTCTATCCAAAAGTTTGTTTAAAAAGTGGGGCTTGTCCCTAGTTCTATGTATTGACATTCTTGGTGACAATGTCATTCTCTTTTCAAACCCACCTTATTTGTATTCTCTAAATTTTCTCTATAGTCTTGGTAGTTATTTGGACAATATGGCTTTTTGTATTGTGAGTCTTGGTGACTTCATTGTCCTTTTTCCAAACCCTCCATACTTGTTTTCTACAAATTTTCTCATGAGTCTTGGTATTTGTATTCTTTCGTCTCATGTATTCCTCCATGCAACAATGCCACCTCACCAGAGAATGGTTAGTCACATAGGAGGAAGTTCCAACACTACTTCTCAACTTAGGAATATGTGTGGGTGGACTTTTGTGGGATCTCTTTTTGGGGCAATACCTCTGGAAGTTTGTGAGGAGATTTGAAAGTTGGAATCTTTAGAATTTGGGGAAAGACCTTACTTTTAAATTCTAAAATTAGGAATCAGGAAATCAAGTATATTCTCAGCCCTCGTAGACTTAGGAAGCACAAATTACACTTATTACGCTCAGTTGCAGGCTATCAATAAGTCAACTTCTTACTCTGCTTGGTCATCCACGATAAACAGGTGGATCATTATCGAATTTTCACAGGATAGGAAGAATTAAAATATCTATTGAGAAGCATTCGATATTGTTTAGATGATATTTTGGTATGCCTTAAGAGGGTTGAGAGGCATGTTATCTCGATGTCATATTCTGACTCAGGAAACATCTCATATGTTCGTGTTGTCATTGATACTCCTTTGGTCCACAATGCTCCTCCTCTCGACTCGATCCCTCTAGTGAATAGATACCCAATGTGTCTAATGATTATTTTAGGTTATGCGTCCTTTCTCATTGCCTTGTGGTTTTTTTAATCGCTAGTTCGAACATCAATAGCTTATAGAAACCATTTCTATACAACTCCAACAATAGTTGTGCATTTCTGACCTTTCAAACTTTGTGGTTACCTCCAATTGCTTCTATGGTTTTTTATTTTTTTCAATTTGTTGCACTTTGCATTCACAAGAGAGAAATCTACAGTGTATTTTTTTTATAAGAATATTCAAAGAGATCATATGTAACGTAATTGTAACGATAGAGTTAGTTGCTAGAACATAATTTCTCTCTGATTAGCTATTAGTTGTTATGGAACAGGATGCTAAGCACTTGCAGAGAATTTGGTTTATAGCCATGTATATTTTGATAACATCCTTTGATTAATGAAAATTTTGTGTTGATTTACAAAAAAAAATAGGTGGTGTGGACCAAAAAAACTATTTAAAGAGATCTTCGACTTTGATGAAAAGAATTTTATGGACCTTAAGGATGGAAAAATGTTCTAATGTTAACCTATATTTTCATTGGTATTTTTTAAAAGTTTGTTTGTTGAGAAGTAGGGATTATTTCAAGCTTGATCATTTCATTTTTTAATTATTGCTACTGAAGTATTTTTTCCATATAACCTCATTATAGCTTGAATATCCCTGGAAAAGAAAAATACCCATAAAAATTGGTACAGAACTCATCCAATAATCTGCAAAATAATATAAAGTTAAAATGAAATTCATCATTCAAATTCCAAAATTACACAAACTCCTAAAATTATTTTAAAAATAAATATTATTAATATTACAATCTATTTATTTTATTTTATTATAAATTATATTTTTCAACACTAATGTTGCACATCAACATTCCTAATCATATGGTGCACATTCTTATGTTCACATTTTTGAACATATGATATATGATAATGCAAGACCTAATATGAGATTAAAGAAAACAATATATTCATTATGTTAAATTGAACTAAAATAAATAAAATCATTATCTATTTACACAATTTATCTGAAACTAAAAGTTAATGCTTTTATATATGTGTGTTATTGGAAAATAAATGTGTTGAATATAACTTGAAGCTTGGAAGTTTATATATATATGAAAATAAATGTGTTGAATATTACTTGGAGTTATCATCTTGGTGATACGGTGACTTTGATTATGATGTTGCGGTGACTTTGATTATGATGTTGCGAAAGGCTATGATGTTCCGAAAGACGGGAAAACCATGTAAAATCAATCAATTCCAAATCTCATAACACCTAAACTAAAAGAAATCTCACCAACCAGAGGGAGAAAGAAACCCACGAGCAATTACTAAAGGATTGATGTTCCGAAAGACGGGAAAACCATGTAAAATCAATCAATTCCAAATCTCATAACACCTAAACTAAAAGAAATCTCACCAACCAGAGGGAGAAAGAAACCCACGAGCAATTACTAAAGGATTTCTCGGACGTAACTTATTTCCATATCCTTATGAGACAAGTAAGAAGTGAGACAAAATTTACGCACACATGTCTCCGCTAAATATGGCCAGAAAAGTAAGTAAGTAGTTACATCGAAAGTCAAGCAAATGTGTCTCCGTTCAATATGGAGAAAATAATTATAAAAATTAAAATAAGAAAATAATAATTTATTTTGTTTTATTTTATTTTCAATCAAAAGTTGCACCCCCATGCTCTTCCTCGATTGTTGCGCAGTTAGTTTGAATTGCCAATCATTGTTGTTGAATTTCAGCCTAGTAATATTTAAGAATCTCGTTAAAGTTTAATGGTAATTCTTATTTCAGACTTTATAGCAATATTAATGTTATTTGACATGCAAGCTTCTTAATTATGGCTCTATGAGTGACAGCCATCGCTCTTTCCCGTGCTGTGACTCATAAAGCGATGACTAAAAAGCTCACATGTCAGATAGCATTAATATTACTATAAAATCTGAAATAAAAGTTACCAAATTTAACAAGCCCCACGTGAAATATGAGCCTTATAAAGCGCAGGTCCCTTGATCGCCTCGTGGGCTCTTTGCTTCGCTTCTAAGAAGCATTTTCATGGCAAACACATGTTCCTCCCGAGACCTAATCGATTAGGAAATTCTAAGATCCACTCGGTGGTAATAAAAAATGAGCATGAGTATAATACATGGACCAAACAACTACTACGTCATCAAGGATGGCAGGTGGATCACTGTAGGTTTTATTTAAGTTTGATTACTCATTTTGCTAAAGTTACTCATCAAATTGTGTATAGGTTTGTTATTGATATGGACAATTTTGATCAAGGTATAAGGTGTTGTTGAATATCACAAAATACGTGGGCATAAAATTGAATGTGTAGTATATTTTTGGATTTTTATTTTAATGAAATTTTAGTTTTTATGTAAAGTGATTTTGTATTTTAACATTATGGAAGGATGTTAAATATATGTGAGTTATGAAGCATGAGTTCATGTATACAATACAGTGTTAATATGGAATAGATTATTAGTGAGAGATATTAATATGGTAATGTTTATTGTATTTAGTATTTTTGTTTGTAATGAGAAATAGATTTATGAATTATATAAATTTGGTTAATTAGGTTTACTTTAAGTTGTTGAGAGGAAGAAAGGTTATTTATTCCACAAAACTTATTTGTGACATTTTTGTTCAATCTATATACACTTAATTTCTGTAAAAATGTCTTGCAAGTGTACATGCATTATGCATGCAAAAGACTTTTAAATATAAGAGAAAACAAGAAAAAATGGAGGGTGAGTGCAATCTAGTTAAAAATTTCCTTAAGCTACTATTTAATTGGATCTCTAGACTACATCCCTCAACAAAAAGGTGCATATTCATATATTACGGAACGTTATGAATCAATAGTGTTGAACTTGTGTCTATAATTCATTATTGTCTTAATTCTCCAGGCCAAATAATCTAACAAAATTGGAGTTATAAATTTGGATTGGTTGTTGTAGAAAATTATAGGTAAGGAATTTATAAAGAATGTGGCAAGGCAGAAGATCTAAAATACATACTTTAAGTTCAATGTGGAAGGTTTTCCAACATCAACCATGTTTACTAAGTTAAGTAGATAAAGCCTACATGTAAGGATATGCTCTCACCCATTTTTGTAGATATTAAAGGATGATCCAGTCCTTGTAGATAAGTAAGATAGAATAATATCCATGGCCAAAAATTGAACATCCACATGATATCCATGGCAAAAAAAATTATTGACTTCTTAGTGTCGATAACATACGGATAGGTGAAGCCTAGTATCTATTTAACTAGTGAATGCATATGGGGATCTAAGCATCCATCCAAACTATGATTGTGCGCCATTTGAAAGGTACTAGATTTGAATGATGTTCGGTTTCATGTAAAGAAAAAAATATTTGCAGTGGGGCCTAGTGTGGTGGAATAATTGTGCAAGATTGGATTCACTACATCGTGGATGTATTTGGGACTACGGTTAATGTGGTGGTAATTATGATGTGTATAATTGAAACACCATGAATTTCCATGAAACTAGATCTAATGTAAAATTTCTACATTACACAAAGAGACCAAACCAAATGGGGCTTGTGTGTAGGGATGAGTTGTAAAATTCCACAGAGTCTCAATAATGACCATATAGGTTCCACAATGGACCCACAAGTGATGTGTACTGTTTAGGGTGACGTGGTGGAGCCACGTGGGTCATATGTGGGTGCTAAGTAGCATTTTCCTACTGATGTAGCAAGAGTTAATTGGTCGAACTTTAAAAGGGCATAAATTTTAATATAAAAGTTAGATTGAAATAAAATTTATATCGAAAGAAGCTCTCAATGAACAAGATAAGATAGTAGTTCCATGAATTAATTCCATAGACTTTTGAGAAGAAGAATTTAAGGTAACCCCATCTCCATAATGGGCTTTCGAGGTTGGTTTAACGATAAAGTAACATCTCCAATGACCCAAGATGACATAAGGGGTGGTAGGGGTGTTATAATCACTTATAGATACACCCGCAATGACCAAAAGTGGACCTATCAGGCCTATGATTTTTATATAGCCCAAACCAGTTGTCAGACTTAGAAAATATCAGTCAATTTTCATAACCAAAGTTTACAGATATATGGGAGTAATCCTCATATAGCATGATCGCAAACTCATGGTGTGGTATTGTATGCCAATGTTATTCTTGTAGATGTACTAGAATGATGCATCACATAAGTTGAAGTAAACGACAAGGGAGAAAATACCAACATAGATTGCAATATGCTAATCATTTTCTCTAACAGAGATATTAAGTCCTCAAACTTGGTAGTTTACTGAGAATCATCATGGCTAATAAATGAAATGATTGCCTTAATACATCATTGAAACTTGTATTTGTGGGGTAAAATGAACCACACTCATAGAAAGAGATAAGTAGTTCTAGATCCACCAATGTGCTCCCACACATCCTTGAGATCAACAAATGGGGTCACCCATTCTCTGTTCACTAGATGAATTTTTGTTACTATTGTAAGGGTAGGCGTGGAAAATTATCATGTTATAGAGTTAGTTGATGAAGGTTCTTTACAAAAGGTGTACAAAGTCAAGCAAAACTATAGATCGAAGATGATTTCCATGGAGTTTATCTTAAAGCATGGAAAATGAGAAAAATAAATTGACAATATGAGGCAAGAAATTGATATATTACAATATTTGACGCATGGAGACTATCATATAGATGCTAGATGCATTTTGAAGTCCACAAGAGTTTTGTGTTGTCACAGTATTTGCACAGGTTGAACTATTTGAGATTCTTGAAGATGAAAAATTCTTTCCTGAAGCTAATAGTCTTACTAAAAAATTTTGGTTATTGGTTACTGCATATTAACTAAATTATGGCACAAAGAAAAAAAGGTCCAAGGAAGAACATGAACATAGTTATTCACATTATAGATCGTAGCAACGCCTTTAGAGAATTAACATTTTAATTCAGAGAAGTAATCCCTATTAACATTTTAATGTAGAGAATGCAAATCATAAATAAAATATTTCAATGTGAACTACATATATATTATATAAAACAAGTGAAAATTAAAACAATATTATAGTTAAAGAATTTTATTGATATAGTTAAAACATTTTATTAGTGTGTTTCTCAAAATAAACATAGATGCATCTTCACTCCAAATTTACCAAGATCCAAGAGGAATGAAATCTTTAAAAGTGCAAAGTTTTCCTCATATTTTACACTTAAAAAGATGTTTGTATTTTAAAAGATTTAATCTATTGACACTTGGTAAATTAGGAATTAAGATAGATCTACGTTAATTATATTCCAATTGCAACAAATTTATTTTGATTAAAAACAAGTTCAGAATATATCATTTAATAAATATGAAATATATTGTAATCATTATCTTTAATATTACTTAATAAAAATGTATTTTAATAAAATATATATTATAACTTAATAAAATTTTTAATTAATATGGAATTATAATGGAATCACTAATTAAATAAATTTATTGCTAAATTAATATTCATAATTAAAAATAACTTAAATAATTCATTTCTACATTAATCAAAAAAATATAACAATTTCACAACTATATAATCTTACACAATAACATGACTAACAATTGTCCCAAAAGGTACAAAGAAAGGCCGATAGGATTATTAAATTGGAATTGTTGAATTTTTCTAGAAGAGATGTTGGTTCAACCCTAACGGATGGGAAATTTGAGCTAGCTAAAGGCTTTCTAATTGTTTTTTATTATGGTAAAATTATATTGATAATTCATTGGTTTTACTTTCAAAAGCTTGAAGGAATTTGAAGAGCAGGTATAGAATTGCTTTGTGGGATTTGATCCCAAAATCAATGATTTGTAAATACATACTCAAACATTATAGCCCATATAGCCTTGCCGTGTTAGATAGATTGACAAGTTATAGAAAACATATGAAATAGAATTGTCCCAAACAACCATGCAAAACCCACCATCCTAAACAGTCAGGCAGAACCTGCCTCCTGAACAATCGGGCAAAACACACTCAACAAGTAACAATAAGGGAAGCCACACATTTGTACTACGTCATACTTCTCATTGCTAGTTACGTGTTATGCTACCATAAACAGGGAGTAGGAAATGGAATGCAAAATGGGCACAGAACTCGAAAGGGCTAGAGTGATTCATAGGCAAGAGGAGCATGAACATACTTCAGATGATAAGAAACATGAACCTGCCCCCTTGCCCCATGGTGTAACATGCATGTAAAATTTATTAGTGATGTAGCCCAATCCTTGGAATATTATGCATATAAATTGACTAAAAATGTATTAACATAGTGTCAAGACAGGAATGAGAAATGAGAAACAGGTATCCCTGTTAGGTTTCTAGCAACATGTGTTACATGCGTGCTTTTAACAAGAAGCCTTGCTACACCAGAAGAAAAGAACTAGAAACTATGGATATTCAAGAACTGACAGAAAAACTTGAACAAGCTAACTTGATCAACCGAAATAAACAAAAACCACAGTAACTATATTATCTATATCTATTAAAAACCACAATTTTTGTTTCAACTCTCAAATATAGACCAGCTGGGCCTTGGCTGCCTAGTGAGGCTCTACCCCACCGACTCAAAAGACTTGTAAAAAATGGATGAGAAGGGGAAAAGCCACATCTGATCAAACCAAAATAGTTGTAGACCAAAATAACTACATTACCTAGATCAATTGTAAATACAAATAATCTCCTCTTCAGGTCTCGCATATAAACCAACTTGGCCTTAGTTCCCTAGGGAGCTTAGTGAGGTTGGAAGAATATTAAGCGACTCAACAGGTTTTCATTCTCTGCATGTCGAAAAGGGATGAGGCTATTTCGGTACAT
The DNA here is from genome assembly GCA_000404065.3 of Pinus taeda. NCBI lineage: Eukaryota > Viridiplantae > Streptophyta > Pinopsida > Pinales > Pinaceae > Pinus > Pinus taeda. The sequence continues at coordinate 290,734 of APFE031466285.1, read as the reverse complement.
TTGACAACCCTCGGACCAGTCATCTAATCCAAAGGAATTTCATGTCAGGCAATGGAAAACCTGACATAACAAAAAGGCCACAATAACCACATTTTCTAGATCTATTGAAGAAAATCTAAACTAACCATTGCTTCAACGCACGTAAACATAAATGACCATGAAGTTGGCTTACAAAGGGAAAGTTGATAACAGTATTACCGATGGTGAGTCTCTACTATGCCCATCAGGTTGAGATAAAGGCTAAAAGTCCTGGCTAAAGATGCTCCCTCTTCCAATGTCATGCTTGACAATTCTAATGCAAGCTTCTTCTCAAACACTTCTGCTGCATCCTTGATGCCTACAATTCTCATCTTGCATGAACTCTGCACAAAAGAAAAACCCAAAAATAACATAAATGAAATAGTAAGAACCTCAAAAATAACTTAAACGAACACTAACTCTCCCGCAAGTCTCCTGCAGACACGATAAATTTCCGAACCTTCACAAACACTTTAAAGCCAACCAGGCCAAATCTATAGACAATTGTCGAAACTAATTTTCAAAGGTATTCAAGGTTCCAATAGTGTTAAAAGATAAATCTCAACATAGACTCATCAATGTAAGATTTCAACGCCAAAAATTTCAGCACAAAGTCCTTCTTTAAGCCATAATTTGACAACATTGTTGATTGATTTCTTCCTATGAAAATCTTTGAAGTTCCTAACCTGTGAGAGAATTCATTCTCTCTCAACTTTCTCCATAAATTGTTGGCCAACTTCATGTTGAAGAACATCGTTAAGAAGACTTCCAAGCAGACAATAGTCATCCTCAAAGGCCTGGAATGAGATCTCCTCAGCAATGTCATATGTGGTGTCCATCATGATGTCTAACGAGAGTCGAACCCTCAACCTCTAAATGCTAAATTACGCTACATCGTAACTCAACAGTCGACCTCCCTCTCATCCATTCATTTACAAAATGGAGAGATATTTACAGGGGGGGATATTTTCCGAATAATCTTTGGGTACTAAAGCTACTGTGACTAACACACCGTGACTGACACATGGCATGGTCATAAACCGGTTCAGAGGTAGATATGGGAAATATTCTACCAATTGAGAAAAAAATCTAGTACTTGCTATATAAAAATTAAATAAATAGCCAGACGTCAATTAGAAAAGCAAAATCCATTTGTAAATCTAGGTACGAAGTTGGCTTTTGACAGCCTCATGCTTAGAAATCAATCATCCCTATAATGTGTAACAATTACCTATAAACTCGGCAATGCTTAATAATTGGTTGTGAAATCAGCAGCAGAAACCACACTTCAGATGTACCGTTGAAAGTCACACTTGATCGAACAAAGCACGTTAAATGGGTAGCGAAAAATGTGTAACAACTGGCTGTAAAATCAGGAGCAGAAAGCACACTTCAAATCAACGGTTGAAAGTGTCTCACCTGATCAAATGGAGTAGGGTAAAAATGTAGATGATTGTTGATTCATAGGAAGGCCTATCGAAGTAATTATAAGTAAATATATAGTGTTATTTACCAAGATTTTTTTTAAGAAAATGTCATTATTATATTTGTTATAATATATAAACCACATTATTTTTATATGTATAAATCATTATTGTCTATTGTTATTTTTCATTATTGGAATAATAAAAACTAAAAAGCACAAGAGTGAAAAAACTACCCAAATCATCATATAAACTTCAAGTACATCAAAATCCATCACCAAACCATGTTTTCTAGTAATTTAAGTAATTCTCTTATCTATTGCAACTATGATTTTGGTGATATATAATTTTGTTTATGTTGTTTTCTAAGGATGTTAAAATGGATAAGTATTAATTACTAAGTAAACAATTAATTTATTGTCTTTCTATTAGGTTTATTGAATATTATTTTATTTTTATTTCACAAACAAAATGTAAATGTAGTAAATTATTCATTAACTTAGTACATGTTTCTTAATATTTACTATCAAAATTATTTGGATAAATGAATTAATATATAAAATCATGTAACTAAAAAAAATCACTATAAAAAATTTCACCAAAATCGTAAGAAACTAACCAATGACCAATCGCTAAGATCTTTTTAGGACAAAACATATTTCCATATCCCTATATGAGAGAACTAATAAGTTATAAGAAAATATAATCAAACTTGTATCTGGTAAATATGACTAACAAAGTCAATAGTTAAATGAAAAGTCAAGCTAATCTAAAGAAATAGACTTATCAATATTATAAACTAGCACAACCATATTAATAAATGTGGTTGATAGACTTCAATAAATGTATATCAATCACATACACAACCACATTACTAAATGTGGTTGATATATGTCGACAAATGTGTATAGTAAAAATTTAATAGTGCTATTAATATTCATATTAATTATTATTATATTATTATTATTATTTAATAATACTAGTAATTAATAAGTAATTTTTATATTGTAAATTAATAATAATAATTAATCTAGTGTTTAAGTATAATATTTTAATATAATATTATAAACTTAAATATAAACACTAGTTATTAATTAATAATTAGGTATATTTAATATAATAATATTATAAAATTTTAGGATTGGTATATTATATTAGATTGCAATAATAATAATTAATAATTATATATTAGATATGATATTATTACATAGATTAATATTAAAAAACCATAAAGATTAATTATAAATCCATATGATTATAACTCTAGGATAATGTTATATTATCCTAAGATATCATTAATAAACCCTAAGATTAATATAATCCCTAGGATAATATTGTAAATTATAAGATTATTGTTTATAAATTATATGATGCAAACTGATTAATAGTATAAGCTCCACTATTGTAAACTCTAATTTGTAATGTCACAGATGCAACATTAAATAAATGCAAAGTAATGTACATGTGACAATGATTGTCAATCCATTGTCCATGAGAGCAATGTTGTCACAATGCGACATCGATTAGATTTTGTACATTGTCAATCTCACATATTAAACCTAATATTAATCCATATATATAAAACCTTAACATTAAATATAGTTAATATATTAAATCCTAACATTAATATCATAAACCCTACAATTTATATTAATATTATAAAACCCTAACATTATAATACCAAATATTATAAACCATAAGATTTATACCCTAAGATTAATATTAAACCTTAGGATTAATATTGTAAACTCTAAAATTAATATTAAACCCTAGGATTAATATAATAAACCCTAACATTAATATCATAAGCCATAGGACTAATATTAAACCCAATATTATAAACCTTAATTTTGAAATGTCACAATTTGACATTGAATAAATTAGAATATAAATGTAATATTATGACAATTATTGTCACACTAATTATTGCATCGTGACAATGATTGTGATATTGTGACATACGATAGATTTATGTACCATTCTTGTGTCACAATATTAAACCCTAATATTACCAACACCAACATTATAAAATCCAATATTATAAACCCTAAGATTAATAAATTAAACCCTATGATTAATATTACAAACTCAATATTATTAACCCTAATATTATAAACTCTAATATTAAACCAGATATTTTCAGTGTCCCAATGTGATGTTGAATAAATTGCAATGTAATGTAACATTGAGACAATGATTGTTAGATTAATTGTCACATTGAGACACAATCCGACATTCGATAGGTTTCTATACCATTTGAACATCACAATTTTAAATCCTAATCTTAAACCAAATATTATAATCCTAAATTATAAAACTCAATGTTATAAACCCCAAAATTAATATATGAAATACTAAGTTATATATTAATATATAAACCCTAATATTAAATTATAATCTTCAGAATAATAGTAACCATAGGTATTATAAACCTAAATTAATATTAAATAAACCTATGATTAATATTAAACCTCAAGATAATAAGCACTAGCATTAAATAATAAACACTAGGACAATCTTGAAACCTTAAGATTAAATATAAAAGCACGAATAAATATTTAAACTAAATATAATAAAATATAATATTTAAGCCTAATTTTGAAATATTACAATGTGGAATTTAATAAATTTTTATATAATGCAACACTGTGACAATATTGGCACGCTAACTATTGCATTATGACAATGTTTATCACACTGCAATGTTGGATAAATTTATGTACCATTCCATTTTCACAATATTAAACACTAATATTAATCCAAATAATATAAAAACTAACATTGTAAAATACAATTTTATAATCTCTAAGATTAATATTATAAACCCAATATTATAAATTCAATATTCAACCCTAATATTAAACCTTAATTTTATAATGTCACAACATTGGATGTTAAATAAAGTGTAATGTAATGTAACATTGTGACAACGATTGTCACATTGATTGCCACATTAAGAAAATGTTTATCACATGGAGAGATTTCTGTGTCATTCCAAAGTCACAATATTAAACCAAATATTATAAACCCTAACATTATAAAACTCAAAATTATAAAACCTAATATTAATATTATAAACCTTAGCATTATTATTATAAGCCCTAGGATTATAAACCCTAAGATTAATTTTATAACCCCTAGCATTAATATTATAAAAACTAGGAATTATAAACTCTAAGATTAATATTATAAACCTTATAATTAATATTATAATCCCTAATATTAGAAACTCTAGGATTAATATTATAAACCCTAAAATTAATATTAAACCTTAAGATTAATATAATATACCCTAGGATTAATATTATGTTCCCTATGATTAATATTATAAACCATATCATTAATATTATAAACACCAAAAATTATAACTAAGAATAATAATATAAATTTTAGGATATAAACGTTAGGATTAATATTAACAAGCCCTAGGATTAAATATTATAAAATCTAAAGATTATGAATTTAATTCATACTCATAAGATTCATAAATTTTTTTTAAAATATTTTATCTTTTAAAATATTTCATCTTTTAAAATATTTCAATACACCTATTAGCTCAATTACAAAGTTGGATGGTAAAACTATGTGTAGCTAACTATTTATAGGATATCGAACATGGTAATAATATGCATGCACCATGTGCATGAAGAAGATTTCAAAAAGCCAAATTT
>APFE031466285.1:241729-284566 GCA_000404065.3 Pinus taeda | reverse complement strand
AACATTAATATCATAAACCCTACAATTTATATTAATATTATAAAACCCTAACATTATAATACCAAATATTATAAACCATAAGATTTATACCCTAAGATTAATATTAAACCTTAGGATTAATATTGTAAACTCTAAAATTAATATTAAACCCTAGGATTAATATAATAAACCCTAACATTAATATCATAAGCCATAGGACTAATATTAAACCCAATATTATAAACCTTAATTTTGAAATGTCACAATTTGACATTGAATAAATTAGAATATAAATGTAATATTATGACAATTATTGTCACACTAATTATTGCATCGTGACAATGATTGTGATATTGTGACATACGATAGATTTATGTACCATTCTTGTGTCACAATATTAAACCCTAATATTACCAACACCAACATTATAAAATCCAATATTATAAACCCTAAGATTAATAAATTAAACCCTATGATTAATATTACAAACTCAATATTATTAACCCTAATATTATAAACTCTAATATTAAACCAGATATTTTCAGTGTCCCAATGTGATGTTGAATAAATTGCAATGTAATGTAACATTGAGACAATGATTGTTAGATTAATTGTCACATTGAGACACAATCCGACATTCGATAGGTTTCTATACCATTTGAACATCACAATTTTAAATCCTAATCTTAAACCAAATATTATAATCCTAAATTATAAAACTCAATGTTATAAACCCCAAAATTAATATATGAAATAAAGTTTTTATAATAATTTTATAATAAACCCTAAAATATTTATATATATCTTAGAAATTAAATAAGTATTAATAACCATAGGTAAAATTATAAACCTAATTATATTATAACCTTATGATTGAATATTTAAAAAACCTTATATAAAGCCTAGCATTTATTAAAACACTAGGAATCAATCTTGAAGAAACCTTTTAAAAATTTAATATTAATAAAACTCTAGGATATATTAACTGAAAAATAATAAAATATAATATTTAAGCCTAATTTTGAAATATTACAATGTGGAATTTAATAAATTTTTATATAATGCAACACTGTGACAATATTGGCACGCTAACTATTGCATTATGACAATGTTTATCACACTGCAATGTTGGATAAATTTATGTACCATTCCATTTTCACAATATTAAACACTAATATTAATCCAAATAATATAAAAACTAACATTGTAAAATACAATTTTATAATCTCTAAGATTAATATTATAAACCCAATATTATAAATTCAATATTCAACCCTAATATTAAACCTTAATTTTATAATGTCACAACATTGGATGTTAAATAAAGTGTAATGTAATGTAACATTGTGACAACGATTGTCACATTGATTGCCACATTAAGAAAATGTTTATCACATGGAGAGATTTCTGTGTCATTCCAAAGTCACAATATTAAACCAAATATTATAAACCCTAACATTATAAAACTCAAAATTATAAAACCTAATATTAATATTATAAACCTTAGCATTATTATTATAAGCCCTAGGATTATAAACCCTAAGATTAATTTTATAACCCCTAGCATTAATATTATAAAAACTAGGAATTATAAACTCTAAGATTAATATTATAAACCTTATAATTAATATTATAATCCCTAATATTAGAAACTCTAGGATTAATATTATAAACCCTAAAATTAATATTAAACCTTAAGATTAATATAATATACCCTAGGATTAATATTATGTTCCCTATGATTAATATTATAAACCATATCATTAATATTATAAACACCAAAAATTATAAACTCCAACAGATTAATAATATAAATTTTAGGATTATAAACCTAGGATTAATATTTACACCCTAGGATTAATATTATAAAATCCTAAGATTATGAAATTAATTCAATACTCACATAAATTATAAATTTTCTTTAAAATATTTTATCTTTTAAAATATTTCATCTTTTAAAATATTTCAATACACCTATTAGCTCAATTACAAAGTTGGATGGTAAAACTATGTGTAGCTAACTATTTATAGGATATCGAACATGGTAATAATATGCATGCACCATGTGCATGAAGAAGATTTCAAAAAGCCAAATTTAACTACCATACTAAATTAAATCAATTTATTAAAAACAAAGAAGGTATTTCTTTAAAATCAAATTTACTATTTTCTCAATCACTTCAAAAAAAATCATTTTTCAAATATATATATATATATATATATATATTATATATATATTAAACATCTTATATTGTTTTACAAAATAAAACATACTCAAAAATATTATCATGATTTAACATCAATCCAGGTATATAATATTTACTTTGACTATTTATGCTAGTGGTAAATCCGCATTCATAAGGTCTAGAGCGGTTTCTCTTTTTTTTGTTGATTAAAAGAGGTCTATTAATTTATCAAAATTATACAAAAGATAGACATCATAGCCCCTGCTCTCCCAACCTCACACCGAACATATTTGTTGGCTAAGAGAGTATAGAAAAACTTCAGAAAAACCTACCAAGCTTTGAAAAATATCAACAAGTAAAGAGGACACAAGGCCCAAAAAAGAGAGAGAATGAGAAGACAACTTACTTCATGCACATCCAAAGGATGAGGGACACCATGAGAGTGAAACTCCAGATGTTCTAAATGCCCACCCATCTGGTCTAGGCAATTGTTGGTATGTCTTTGGCTCCTTCGGATGGAGCCCAAATGATCTAAGATATCCCACTAGTTATGTTACAGGTTATTCAAGATGGTGACGACTTTGTTATGGTCACCGTGCCTTTGTTGTTGCATATCCTATAGCATTTCTAGAATACACCTCATCTGAGAATCTAATTGTTCCAGTGGGAGGCTAGTCAACAAGGGGTCAAGGAAAGGGCCCAGTCCTCTACCAATTCCCCATCGAAATCGACCCTCAACACCCATCGTCAGCCACTGCTCCTCCCTATCCCACCTATCACGCTCGCCCCATCCCTTGTCATGCCCAACCTCATTGACTTAGTATTGCTACAAGAAAACCATACCACTAGAAGAGAAACACAATAGCAACAGAGGCACAAGCCTTTTTCGTGTTAACCCCAGATCACCTGACCCCAACAAAATATTTGATAACACTACTCTCTACAGGAACCCATGTTACTAGAGCATGGATCTAGCTTCTCCACCTTCCATAAAGAACACTACTCCCCCTAACATTCCTAGGACCACATTTCATGCCCTAACCAACCCGAACAAACACTGAAATCCCACTACTTACTCCAAAATGCCTAGAAATTATAAACAATAGAGTACTTTGTGCAGAGAACTCCCAATTCACCACACTCCACCAGAAAACACAAGACATTCCACACTAAGGTACCACTCTTGGGATTGGGACCAAGACAAACAACGAGGTGAAACTAAACTATAAAAGTAGACTTACTCAGAGGATTGTGCAGGTGCGAGAATGCATCCACCAAGAACATCGTTGTGTAGCCTTGAAGCATTGAGAATGTCAATTATGGATTGCTCCCAGATCTTAAATTATTCATTACATCTTTTCCCTAGGACTATTCTAAGAGTCTTACCTACCCATTGCCATAGTTTCCTATGAAATACTAGGATATCAATTATGACAAAGTTAGGGTCTTGTGCATAACCAACATCATTTCCGCCACCCTTCTACTCTCCCATAACATGAAACCACTAATAAAGAAAGAAAACCATAATCCAAGGGTTATAAGCCCGATGTCGGTTCGATATGTTTCAAAATGTCCCATGTCAAGAGTCTTGGCAAGTCTTTTCAAAAATTTGACTTGCCATGAGATAAGTTCCCCATCACGTTGGTGTAATTCGGTGTTTATTAGTTCTTCCACCCCCATCAAGAGAGGTACAGAGTGATTTTTATGTGACAGGTATATTAATGTTTAATATTTATTCATATTAAATATTAATAAACCTCGAGTATTAAATCTTAATTAATAAAATTATAATATTACACCCTAATCGCTAAAATCATTATCTACCCTTTGTAGCAATTGGACATTCAAAGGGGAAAATTACTTGTTATTGTAGACCTACTTGGAGGATTGTGCAGGCGTGAGAATGTGTCCACCAGGAACACCATTGTGTAGCCCTAAAGCGTTGAGAATGCCAGTGACGGCTTGCTCCCAGACCTCAAATTATTCATTGCATATTTTCCCTAGGACTATTCTAAGATTCTTACCTACCCACTGCCATAGTTTCCTACTGAAATACTAGGATATCGATCATGACAAAGTTAGGGTCTTGTGCATAAACAACAACATTTCCGCCACCCTTCCGCTCTCCCATAACATGAAACCACTAATAAAGAAACTAGACCATAATCCAAGGCTTATAATCCCGAGATCGGTTGCATATGTTTCAAAATGTCCCATGCCAAGAGTCTTGGCAAGTCTTTTCAAAAATTCGACTTGCCATGAGATGAGTTCCCCATCACGCCAGTGTACATCGGTGTTTCTTTGTTCTTCCACCCCCAGCAAGAGAGGTACAGAGTGATTGTTATGTGACAGGTATATTAATGTTTAATATTATTAACATTAGATATTAATAAACCCCTAGTATTAAATCTTAATTAATAAAATTGTAATATTACACCCTAATTGATAGAATCATTGTCTACCCTTTGTAGTAATTGGACATTCGTTATTGTCTGCTAAAAGAGAACTACCTTGCGACTTAGTGATCAAAGGAAAAATTGTCATTCCACCCACATAAAATCATTGTCTACCCTTTGTAGTAATTGGACATTCATTATTGTCTGCTAAAGGAGAACTACCCTGCGACTTAGTCATCAAAGGAAAAATTGTCATTGCACCCAATTATGATAATGAAATATTTATTATTTTATTTAAAATTAGAAAAGAAATTGATATTCTAATTGATATAGAATACATTAGTGAAGAGATTCCAAAACTCTAGTACAAAATCTTGCTTTGAATTCATAATTCTTTCACATTCTTAAACATATGATAATGTACACATAATATGATCACCAAAATTTATAATTAACCAACCCAGATCCATCTTAACCCCGTATCTATCAAGCGCCAAGAGGGATCAAATCTCTTTTCATAGTAAAAGAGGTTTGTATCTCAGGAGATTTGATCCCTCTCAAATATTGATAGATCCAGGGTCAAGATGGATCTAGTCCAGTATTGATATTAATCTTTTAATATTAATATTAGATGTTTCTTACATGGCATGATAACAAAATTAATATTTTCAATATTACAATTTTGACGTGCAAATATTTATGTCATTAAAGATTTTAATATATCTATACCACATGGTTTTTTATTTTAAAGGACTCATTTCACAAATATTTAACTAAAAGAAATATTATAAAGATTTTGGAGCAGGATTTTTGATTGTTTGTGTTGAATTGTATTGTAGGTTTTTATGTATGTAATTATTTTCATTTTTTTTTTTTCTACGTTAAGACTAACCTAAGTACCCACGGGGGATTTGAACCGGTGACCTATCGCAAGGAGTGCCTTAACAACGCACCCATTCACCGCCAATCCAAAGCCCCATGGGATTTATTTTCATTTTTTTAGGTCAATATTAATTTTTATTTTATTTTAGTGGAGACGTAACATACTTACACATTGCTTACATATTGGGTTGTAGAATGCACCCCTGAACACAATAATAATAATAATAATAAAATCATTATGTTCATTATGTTCATTATGTTGATTTGTGTAATATTATTTAAGATAAATGAAATCATTGTCAATTTACACAATTTATTTGCAACTAAAACTTAACATTTGGAATATATATATGAAAATAAATAGGTTGAATATTAATTTAAAGCTATGATCTTGGTGATACCATGAATTCAATTATGATGATCTGTAAGGATGTGAAAACCATGTGGAAAGTTCAACCAATTTGTTCTCGCTTTTGATGGCACCTGCAGCACGAGTGCTTCGAGAGACATAGAAAGCTTCATAGAGACAACCTTTGGGTTCATTGTAGACCGGTGCCTAGGACATCTTAAATAGAGGAGTGCATGGAATATTATCAGTGGGGTTTTTGTTGCACTCCTATTGTGACATAATTGAAAAGGTAATAGAAGGGGGCTTGGTTCAATAGTCTGTCATGTAGGTAAACTCATGCCGATACATGGATTCAAATGCTCAGGGGATAAATCGAGCCAACCTCAAAGAGAAATTTCTAGTTCTGGTGGACGACACACAACAATAGGCAGCTTTATATTTAATTTTGCAGTAAAGTGAAGAGGAGGAGAGGAAGGAGAGAATTCGATGTAGAGGGTTGTAAACAAGACATAATCCTAAGCAACAATGTTCCAGCTGAAGGGTGGAATTCGATACATAGGGTTGTAAACAACACAGAATCCTAACCAACGATGTTCCACCATAAATATGGAAGAGAGAGAAGGTGGAAAGATAGAAATAATGAAGTGCTTATCGAGGTTTCATACCAGGTATAACATGGGTACCTCTGTGACCAAATAGTGTGAGTAAATTTGTGTTCATACAAGTACTGCAGGTTAATCTAATAACACAAGTAAACCTGTAATTACTATAGGTATTGTAGGTTATTGAATAACACAAGCAAATCTGCAATATACATAGGTACTTTTCTCTATATAACAGCCTAGATAAATCCATGAATAAGGGAGAAACCAATAGCCTCATTACGCTATTTTAGAGAAAGAAAAACATATTTGAAATGAGATTATGGAAGGGAAAACATATTGCGCATTGATCTTCCTGGAATAACAAGGGAGTTTCATTAATACTTGAAGGGTCGAAATACGAGTCCATTACATTTAGCATGTATTGCCTTGATCCCTTATGAACATGCCATTTAGAACAAAGGCTGGCATCTTAGAATTCAGACCCTCGCGGGGGTAAGATTTTGGAACCTTTATTTAGAGTTTCTTCCCCCTATTTATAAGAAGAGTGGGAGCTTGGGTTACATGTACAAAAATATCTTCACCATACTATCCACCTATCTGCTAAACTAGTTGTCTCAATGTGCAAGGCTCTGCAGCCCAAAAATATTACAATCGGGATTTGATCCCTTTCTTGAAAACAAACAGAAATTACAAAATAATGAAAAGAAAAGGAAAACAGAAGAAGATGGAGGAAATTTCCCTCTATTCTTCCTGTCAAAGTCCCTGATCAGGCCACGTCTCTTTGATGGAGTGCCTTTCCTGCTTCTCGCCAGTTCTCGTTGCTTTCATTTTAATTGTCTAACTTTCCCACTCTCTAGGAATGATAGTGATTGATGGTGGTTTACTTGTCACAGAGTAAAAGCAGAGTTTGTCAGGACAGTCGTTTACATTTGCGACAGAGTGGAGATCCATGTTGCACTATTAATCCTCTTGAGTTCCCCCATATTGATTTGTCATTGTGTCATGCTTTCATTTAACACTTCAATTGTCAACCGAGCCACCTTTAAAGCTCTATATGATGCTATCACAACGAGGATGGGCCTATTAATACTGATTTAACGCTAAATCATGGATTCTCTTTATTGGCAATTTTCCCTTAAAAACATTACAAAACAGGCGAGCTTCGATCTCCCTTGGCCCCTTATGATTTAGCCTCTTTCTGTAATTTTCTTCATTTGACCGAGGGCTACGACCAAGCTTTTAGTCCTTGGGTCCTAGGACCATTGGTGGGAGAGAGTGTGAGGATGAGCAGTTCTTGGAGGGGGTGATCAGAGGTAAGTGGTAAGTGAAGGGGGGGGGGGGGGGGAAATGATATGAGAGGGACACGTGTCAGCGTGGCCTAGCAGGGTAACCTCTTTTCAGACCCCCCCTTTGCCAATAATGGGAAACATGGCAGTGTTGGCCGAAAAGGCCTGGGATCCATTGGCTAGGGCAAAGTTAATATGGGTCGTCCAGAGATGGGGGGTGTTTAAATCAAATGTGGCCTTTGAAAAGGGACATACCTGAAAGCGCTTTAAGTCCATGCTATTAAATATCGCATACGAGAGAGTCTTCAATGGAGGAGGAACTTTGGCTTTTGTGATTGTCGATCTACGGGATTGATGATGGCATCAGTGCCACATGGCACTTCCTGAGTGGTGACACATGTCACCCAAATATGCCCCCAAAGGACCCCTAAAAATTCCAAATATGTGTGCCATGTGTCCTTCGTACTGCGACGTCATGCTGACGTCAGCTACCATGTGTATTTATCGAGACCAATTATGTGTTGCCACATGTCCTATTAGAGGAGAGAGAAAAGGCCCACCCTTCTGTTGCTTTGTAGCTGATTTCCTTTGTAAAATGCTTTTTGGACCTCTCATCGTCTTAACACTGAAGGCACAAATCTCAGTGGTTTTAAAACTATCAACATTCGTTGATTTTTTATGACCAAGTGCTTGTGTGCACACTTTTTCACCTGTGATCACTGATATGCAATGTCGGTGCTCTGCCTCATGAACCATCGATAAGCTATGCACCATGGGGCCTCCAACCATTGATATGTGATATGTGGGAGGTCTGTCAATCGCCGATATTTTGACATGTCATGCCTTGGACCCTCTGATAGCTGATTTGTGATATCGACAATTGAGTGATCACAGATTTTGTTGTCTTCCTCTATTGTTTCTTTTCCAAGTATCCGATTGTGATTCCGATGAGTCTCCCTTGGTCTTTTCTCTTTATTCTCTAGCTTTCAAAGGGGAAACTTCAATCTTCTCTAATTTCTTATCCACGAGTCCATTTTTTGACTTCCAACTACCGTTGCAAAGCTTGTTTCGAACACCATCTAATGGAGAGGGTCTGATTAAGCTTTGAGAGATTATGTGGCTTGGGAAATCGCTTCAAAATTAACTACTCTTTTTCACTCTGGCAATTGACAACTCATAATGCAGTGAGTGACAACATTCGCTCCAATTGGGGACAATGCCTTGCTGGAAAGGTGGTGAGAACCTATAGACAAGTATCCTTCACCATTGGGCATGGATTCAAAAGTATATGAACTTACATAAAATCTTCATGAACCTTTGTTTGCAAGGAGTCGCTTCCTCCTCAAACTGAAATGCAGAAAATAAAAATTCTAATAATTAGTAATTTCATGCTCAGCTAGTGAGCATATTTATATACATTCCTACTTATGCACGGGGCTTAATTAACCTAAGTGAGTCCAACCCTACAATTGATCTAGGCTAGTACTTGGGTGTTGGACCTAATGACCCATGCTATTGAAAAATAAAAATTAAAACAAGCATGAACCATGAAATGTCTTGAAACAAAGAAACTGATACATGCTCTTGAAATAACCTATGTTTCTCACTTAAGAATGTCATCATGTAGTTAACTACAGGGTCATAGCACTGAAAACAAAATTTTACAATTGCCTCTTTTTCACAAACAGTCTGTTGACCAATGTCTTCTTGGTCAAGGCAGCCACAAACACTACTTAACTCCTTGGCCGTAGATTTTTCAAGAAAAACTTGTCATCGATATTTTGCTACCCATTTTCTAAGGGGCAACCCTGTTGGGAATCTACAATGGAATATTCAGCTTCTGAACTGTAAGAGTCATAGACTAGAGGGCTTACTGAGAATTCCCAATAGGGACCTTTCTACAATAGATAATTATAGACACTGATTGGTCCTTCAGCTTCGGGTTCTTCTGAAAAAATTTGTTTCTAGAAGCCTACTCCCCACATGGTGATAAATAACTCCCTTTGAACCTCTGCGATCATCTCATCCTCCTATGAATAATACAAATCATAAATCAGAGACGATTCTTGATCATGTTCTCCAGGAGAAGGATGAGCATCATGAACTGGAGCTTGTTTGCTAACCTCCTAGTGGGCCTCCTCCTCTTGTGTAGCTTCCCATAACTGGGAGCATTGTGGCTCTACGTCACTTGACTCTCCACCAGATGTGTATTCATCATAGGAAGGAGAACCATCCAAGTCGGCCGAAATATACCTCTGAGGGTTTATTTATAGCTCGATGGTGTTTCCTTCATCTCTTTCCTACTCATTGGGTGATGCTTCTTGATGCCGATAGATGTTTTCTTGGAGTGGAGCTCCGTAAAAATATTCAGAAGGGCCATCGAACTCGGGAATGTTTTTATCATTAAAATGTGTGCAACAATCTTCAAATAGAGCATTCAGTGGATATAGTCCTCTACAATAGTGATTGAATGTTATATGAAAATGTTTTAAGGAATATATGTTGCCACAAGGTATTGTTTTGTACCAAACTCTAGCATCCTTGTCTAAATAATACATGAACAATTTCATTCGTACATCTTCAAGAAATTACCCTGTTGTTCCATGCATTCATTAAATTCTTTGAGGTGCTGCTCGGGCCTTCTATCTGTATTCCAATTGAATCTAGGAAAATAGGTATTCCATTCATGAAATGAAGGGACGTGATTTGGATAACCAATGATAGAAGAAAAAACTACTGGGGCAAATTTGTTGGCCAGGAATTCAGGAATGACCATCTAGAAAACCTCCTTAGATGAGTGATCTCAGTTTCAAAGGTAGGGAAAATTTTCAATTACTCTAGCTTCAGAGCGAGTATGAGGCTGCTTGAAAGCCAAGATGAGGAGTTTCCCGGATGTTTAACATAAAATTGAGACAGTGGAGTCGCCAAGGTGACAGACATTAAACCCACACTTCCCTTACTCACCTAATAGAGGAAAAGTAAAAAATTATTGTACCCAAGGAAAAATATTCTAATCAGCTCCCCGTCAATGGTGCTAGAAAGATGTTGTCACTTTTGAAAGCACCCGTAGCATGAGTGACTCGGCAGACATAGAAAACTTCCTAGAGATATCCCCTGGGTTGATTTACACTAGTTCCTAGGACATCTTAAATAGAGGAGTGCATGGAATATTATGAGTGGGGTTTTTGTAGCACTCCAATTGTCACATACTTGAAAAGTTAATAAAAGGGGGCTTTCTTAAATAGTTTGTGATGTAGGTAAATTGAAGCCAATACACAGATCGAAATGCTCAGGGGGTAAATCAAGCCAACCTCAAAGAGAAATGTTTGGTTCTGGTGGCCGACACATAACAACAAGACGTTATATACTGAGTTTGTAGTAAAGTGAAGAGGAGGAAAGGAAGGAAAAAATTCGATGCAGGGGGCTGTAAATAGGACAAAATCCTAAGCAACGACGTTCTGACCGAAGGGTGGAATTCGATACATAGTGTTGTAAACAACACAGAATCCTGAGCAATGATGTTCCAGCATAAATATGGAAGAGAGAGAAGGTGTAAATATAGAAAAAATGAAGTTCTTATTGAGGTTTATTACCAGGTATAACATGGGTACCTCTATCACCAAATAATGTGAGTAAACTTGTAATTACTACAGGTGTTGTAGGCTATTGAATAACACAATTATTTTTCTCTATTTAGAAACCTGGATAAATCCATAAATCAGGTAGAAACCAATAGTCTCATTACACTCTTTCAGAGAAGGACAAACATATATGAAATAAGATTACAGAACGCAAAACATATTGTGCATTGATCTACTTGGAATCACTAGGGAGTTCCATTAATACTTGAAGGGTCCAAATACCAATCCATTACGTTTAATGAGATTCTAGAACCTTCAACGAGATTCTAGAACCTCTATTTAGTTTTTCTTCCCCCTATTTATAAGAAACGGGGGAGATTGGGTTAGAGGTACAAAATTATTTTCGCTAGGGTATCCAGCTGTCTGCTAGACTAGTTTTCTCGGCATGCAAGGCTTTGTAGCCCAAAAAGATTACAATCGAGATATGATCCCTTTCTTGAAAACATACGAAAATTATAGAATAATGAAAAGAAAAGGAAAATGGAAGATTATGGAGGAAATATCCCTCTGTTGTTCCTTTGAAGGCCCCTCATCAAGCCACATCTCTGTTTTAGAGTACCTTTCCTACTTCTCGGCTAGTTCCCGTTGCTTTCAATTTAATTGTATGAATTCCTCACTCTTTGGGGCTAATAGCGATCGATCATGGTTTACTTGTGGTAGAGTAAAAGCAGAGTTTCTCAGGGTAGTCCTCTACATTTACAACTGAGCAGAGATCCATGTTGCGCTATTAATCTTCCTGAGTCTAACCATAATGATTTGTCGTTGTTCCATTCTTTCATTTAACAATTCAGCTACTAATCCATCCACCTTCAATGCTTTGTACGATGCTATCGGAATGAGGATATACCCAGTAATACTGCCTTAATGCTAAATCAAAGATTCTCATTATTCACCATTTTCCCTTAAAAACATTATCAATTGTGAGCTTCGATCACCCTTTGCCCCTTATGATTTAGCCCCTTTTTGTAATTTTCTTCATTTGACCATGGGCTACGATCAAGCTTTTAGTCCTTGGGTGCTAGGACCATTGGTGGGAGAGAGTGTGACGATGAGCAGTTTTCAGAGGGGGTCATGAGTGGTAAGTGGTAACTGAAAGGGGGGGGGGGGGGAAGCAACGATATGAGGGGAATGTGTGTCAGAAGGGCCCGAAGGGAAAACCCCTTTTCAACCACCCCCTCTCGAATAAAGGGAAACATGGTTTGGGGGGGGCGAAAAGGCTTGGGAGCCATTGGTCAAGGAAAAGTTAATCTGGGCCGTCCAAAGATGGGGGGTGTTTAAATCACATTTTGCCTTTGAAAAGGGGCGAACCTAATAGCCCTTTAATTCCATTTTATAAAATATCGCATAAGTGAGAGTCTTCGGCAGAGGAGGAGCTCTGGCCTGTGCGATCGTCGATCTACAGGATTGATGATGTCATCAGTGCCACATGGTAGTTCCTGAGTGGTGACATGTGCCACCTAAATATGCCCCGAGAGGACCCCTGAAAATGCCAAATCTGTGTGCCATGTGTCCTCTATACTGCCACATCATGCTGATGCTAGCTGCCATGTGTATTTATTGGGACCAATCCTCCGCTGTCATGCATCCTGTTGGAGGAGAGAGAAAAGGCCCGCCCTTCTCTGGTATTCGAGTTGATTTCCTTTGTAAAATTCTTTTCGGTGCTCTCGATGTCTTAACACTGAAGGCACAAATATCGGTGGTTTTAACACTATCGGTGTCCAGTGATTTTCATGACCAAGTGCTTGTGTGCACAATTTTGCACCTGTGATCATCGATATGTGATATCAGTGCTCTGCCCAGTGAACCGCTGATATGCTATGCACCATGGGGCTTCTGACCGTCGATATGCGATATGTGCAGGGTCCATCGATTGCTGATAAGTTGACATGCCGTGCCTTGGACCCTCCAATAACCAATTGCAATATCAATGATTTGCTGATCATATATTTCATTGTCTTCCCCTGTTGTTGCTTTTCTAATACTCCGATTGTGATTGCAATGAGCCTCCCATGGTCTTTTCTCTTTTTTTTCTACCTTTCAAAGGGGAAACTTCAATTTTCTCTAATTTCTGATCCATGAGTCCAATTTTGGACTTCCACCTACCATTGGAGAGCTTGTTCCAAGCACTATGCAACGGAGAGGGTTCGGTTAAGCTTTCATAGGTTTTGTGGCTTGGGAAATGGCCTCAAAATTCACTTCTCTTTTGTGCTCTGGGTAACTAATAGCTCATAATGGAGTGAGTGACAAAACAATTCACCAAGTCATAACACCTAAACTAAAAGAAATCTCACCACTGAGGAAGAGAAATGAAATAATAAATGGTAAAGGATTTCTCAGGACATAACTTATTTTCATATCCTTATGAGATAAGTAAGAAGTTAGAAGAAAAGTTAAGCAAACATGTCTCCACCAAATATGGCGAGAAAAGTATATAATTATATCGGAATTCAAGCAAATGCATCTCCATTTAACATAGAGGAAAGGACAAGACTTGCATATTATATAAACTAGCACAAGCATATTAATAAATGTGGTTGATATATGTCATAGGAATCAACTTGATATATGCTATATTATAAATCTAATATGCTAAATTAATTTATTAATATTGTTACTTATATTATATTACATTATATTTATTAATATAGATATTGTTAATTAATTAATAGATATTATAAGCCAAAGGGAATAATAAACTCAATGGATTGATATTATAAGTCCAAGGGATTAATACTAAAACCCCACAGGATTATGAACCCAAGTGAATAATATTAAACCCAAAGACTAATATTATAAATCCAAGTTATATAAACCCTAAGATCAATATTGTAAACAATAAAATAAACATGGTTTCCCATGATTTACCATGGTTGGCTATGATTGACCATGATTTATATTATAAACCCAAGGGATTGTTATTATAAACCCAAGGGATTAATACTAAAACCCCAAGGGGTTGTGAACCCAAGGGAATATTATTAAACCCAAGGTACATAAACCCTAAGATAAATATTATAAACACTAAAATAACATGGCTAACCATGGTTGATTTTCATATAGAGATAATCCTTATCACAATGTGATGTTGAACCACAGTTGACCATGATTAAGAATGGTTGATTTTCATATCATGACAATTGTTGTCACAATCTGACATTCAACCATGGTTGAGTATGATTGACCATAAATGACCATTTTTTACTTTAAAAAACATGGTTTACCATGCTTGACCAAGGTTGACCATGATTGACCATCGTTGACCTTGAATATCATATTGAGACAATCTTTGTCATAATGAAACGTTGGACCATGGTTGAGACAATGATTGATTTTCATCTTGAAACATTCTTTGTCACAATGTGACATTTGCCAATGGTTGACCCTGAATAACCGTGCTTGACCATAATTGATTTCATAAAAAATGGTTGACCTTCGTTTAATAATATTAAATAAAAGGGACTAATATTATAAAGCCAAGGTATATAAACCCTAAGATAAATATTATAAATGCTAGAGTAAACATGGTTGACCATGGTTGATTTTCAAATAGAGACAATCTGTGTCGCAATGTGACGTTGGATCATGAATGACCATGCTTGACCATGATTTGTTTTCAAAGAGAGAGAATCTTTCTCACAATATGACATTGGACCCTAGTTGACCATGATTGACGATGGTTCATGATGGTTGATTTTCGTATTGAGACAATCTGTGTCAAAATGTGATGTTGGACCAAGGTTGATTGTGGTTGTCATAATGTGATGTTGGACCATGAGACAATCTTTGACACAATGTGACCATGGTTATTAACCATGGTTGACCATGGCTGATTTTCATATTGAGACAATCTTTGTCAAAATGCGACATTTGACAATGATTGATGATGCTTGACCATGGTTGGCTATGATTGACCATGGTTGACCATGATAGATATTATAAATCAAAGGGAATAATAAACCCAAGGGGTTGATATTATAAACCCAACGGATTAATACCAAAACCCCAAGGGACTATGAACCCACGTGAATAATATTAAACCCAGAGACTAATATTATAAACCCAAGGTATATAAACCTTAAGATAAATATTGTAAACACTAAAATAAACATGGTTTCCCATGATTGACCATGGTTGGATATGATTTACCATGGTAGACCATGATTGATATTATAAACCTAAGGGATTGTTATTATAAACCCAAGGGAATAATAAACCCAAGTGATTAATAGTAAAAGCCCAAGGGATTATGAACCCAAGGGAATATTATTAAACCCAAGGGACTAATATTATAAACCCAAGGTATATAAACCCTAAAATAAATATTGTAAACACTAAAATAAACATGGTTGACAATGGTTGATTTTCATATAGAGACAACCCTTGTCACAATGCGATGGTGGACCACGGTTGACCATGCTTAACCATGGTTTATTTTCATATCAAAATAATTTTTGTCACAATGTGACGTTTGACTAGGGTTGAGCATGATTGACCATGGATGACCATGCTTGACCATGATTGACCATTGTTGACCATGAATATCATATTGAGACAATCTTTGTCATAATGTGATGTTGGACCATGATTGAGACAATGATTGATTTTCATATTGAAATAATATTTGCCACAATGTGACATTGACCAATGCTTAACCCTGATTAACCATGGTTGACCACAAATGATTTTATAAAACATTGTTGACCTTCGTTGAATAATATTAAACCAAAAGGACTAATATTATAAAGCCAACGTATATAAACCCTAAAATAAATATTATAAACACTAAAATAAATATGAGTGACCATGGTTCATTTTCATATAAAGACAATCCTTATTTCCATATCCTTATGAGACAAGTAAGAAGTTAAAAAAAAAAAGTTAGACAAATATGTCTCTGACAAAAAAAAGTATATAGTTAGATCGAAATTCAGCTGAATGTGTATCCGTTAAACATGGAGGAAAGGAAGAGACTTGAATATTATATAAATTATAACAAGAAAATAATAATATATTTATACTCTAATTTAATTCAAAATCTGCCCTTCCATGCCATTCCTCGAATGTTGCATAGTTAGTTTGAATCGCCAATCATTGATGTTGGGTTCCATCCTAGTAATACTTAGATTAACCTTGCCCATCTATTTAATTTATGTAGACTTATGACTCATTTAACCCCAATGCCTAACCACTCAAGCATAGCGAACCCACGGGGGATTCACTCAGTGAACCTCTAACATATCACGTGCATTCGTGGCATATTAAACAATACCCTTAATTTGACCACATATTGGAAAATCCCTCTAAAAATCACATTATTTAACCTCCTACCAATATAAAACCAATATAGATTCCCAATTTAAAAAACCCCTACTTTCACTAGATATTATATGTATCCATTTTTTTATTAACAGTTTTTACACCCTTTTATAATTTTTCATTAACTTTGAGCTTCATTTTTTATATTTTCCAATATAAAAACCCTTTATCCCCTATATATCTCCCAATATATTATATTATTTCTTCTTCAATATATATCCCCCAATATAAACTCACATGGTATGATATTGCTCCCCCAGTGAAGCCCCTGTGAGCGAACCCCACGTGAAATATAAGCCTTATTAAGTATACGCCCCTCGATACCCTCATGGATTCTTTGCTTCATTTCTAAGAGGCATTTTCATGGAAAAAGCACACTCCTCGTGAGACCTAATAGATTAGGAAATTCTAAGATCTTCAGGTTGGTAAGGAAAACTTAGCATGAATATCATACATGGACCAAGTAAGCACTACTTCATCAAGCATGGTCACTATATTGTTTTAGTTTTGGTGTTAGTGAAATTTTGATATCAATATTATTTATGGCATGTATATGTTGAGCATGAGTTCATGTATAAACCAAAAGAGTATACTATACAAATAGTTTATTATTGAGAGATCTTAATATTTATACATTTACCAAGAAATCACTACTTCATCAAGGATGGTCACTATATAGTTCTAGTTTTCGTGTTAGTGAAATTTTGATTTTAATATTATGTATGTCATATGTATAGAATGAGTTCATGTATAAACGAGAAGAGTATATTATGGAAATAGTATATTATTGAGAGATAGTAATATTTTAATGTCTAATTTGTTTAGTTTTTTTGTTGGTAATGAGAAGTGGATTTATGAATTATATAAATTTGATTCATTAGATTTAATTTCAGTTGTTGAGAGGAAGAATTGTTGTATTTTTCATCTAGATTCAAAATTTATTTTGACGTTTTTTTCAATTTATATATACATTATGTTTTTACAAAATATATTATATTACAATATAAAAAGATTTGTAATTGAAATATGTGTTTTAAGTGTATATTCATTGGGCATACAAGACACTTTGAGACTATGAGAGAAAATAAGAAAAATGGAGGATAAGTGCAATATAGTTCAAATTTTCCTTAAGCTACAACTTAATTGGATATCATCACCCATTTCCTCAACAAAAGTGTGTGCATTGTTAGATTATGGGACATTATAAATCAAAAACATTGAAATAGTGTTTGGCATTCATTCTTGTCTTAATTTCTAGGCCAAGTAATATAATGACATTGGAGTTAGAAACTTGGAGTTGTTGTCGGTGAAACTTATAAGGACTTTATAAAGAATGTGGCAAGGCATAAGATGTAAGACATAAACCTATAGTTCAATGTGGAAGGTTTAAACATCAACCATATGTATTAAGTCAAGTAGACAACCCCTACATGTAAGGTTTCACTCTTTCACTCTCACACATTTTTGCAAGGTAGAAAAGAATGATGCACTCCATGTACATAAGTAAGAGTGAAAACAATCCATGGCTCCTGCATTATGTTGCCATATAATTAAATATCCAATATATTTAAAAATATCCTCTCTATTAATTATAAATACTATTTTTTACATTATGAAAGATGGGGTTGTTATAGATGTGATTATATAAAGTTTTTGTTTAACAACATTGTTCATTTTAATGGATTTTTTTTGAGAAAAAAACTATCATTTTATCCATGAGTAAGAAGAACGAGAATTACATTTTGCATATGTTAAGTGCATTCGAGTATTTAACCCTCACAACTAATAAAAAAAAGGCCATTAATCCAACAAGAGAGCAGAGTATGCAAGGCCACCAAAAAATGCCAAAGTGTGCACCAATAAAATCCAAGAACCCAAGCAAAAAAAATTGACTAGATCTCAAAGCATAAACCTTGGGCACAAGGGACCCAGATGACCCCCAAAAAAACTCTACATATCCTACAATCCTAGAAATCCAAGCATGTAGGCCCACCACAACCCAGAAAGGGTAGCAAAGCTAGAACCCACAACAAAAGAAACTTGGGCATAGGCCGCCAAGTGAGCTCGAGAGAACCCACAAAACTCATGACAAAGACGTGTGGAACACGACAACACATGCAACAGCTATAGTAATAAAAATCCTTAAAACTCGACCAAGACGAAATATAACCACCACGAACCCACACCTCCATATGCCCACCTCTACTACAGCCAAAAGAGAGGCACGAAACCGGGGAATCCTGACCCCCTTATCTCCCTTTGCAAGATCTAAGAAGCAGTCAAAGAAGATGCAAAAGAACCAGAAAAGAAGTTGCCACATCTTAGCCCCCTCGACTCCCTTTGGAAGACAAGGCACAACAAGAAGCATGATGAGTGCATCAAATGATGACCTAGAAACAAATGATAATCATGGCAGTGGTGAACCGTAGCCTTTGCGGAAAACTCCAAACCAGAGTTGGCTCGCTCTTCGGGTCTCCTTTTAATGGAAATAAGATTGCATATCACACATCCCATTAGTTTATTTCATCATAACTTTTGATAGTACCCATACGGATAATGCAATGCAAAGCTCTATTATTAATATGATTAAGGGGCACCTATCCACCTATCTTAATTGATATGAATTTGATAATGGTGAGATGGAGGAGTGATGGAAAAATGGGCTTCTATCTTGGATATCATTGGAGAAAGCTTTTTAGCCAATGTTATTGCAACAGAAAACATTTGCAAAGGAAGCAAGATGTCAACACCCTCTAGTACCTGACATTGAGAAAGATTGTGCATGTATATGAGTTATTATTAAATAATAAAGACAACTAAGATATTTTAGAAAGGTTGTGGTAGGTGTAACAAAGTTGATTAAATAGTATAAAAAGATTGCATTAGGTGCAAAAAAAATTGGTGACGAAATGTTGTTATAATTAGATATTATCTTAATTAATCAAAATAATAAACGTTATTTATTTATGAGGACAAGTTAATAAGGAAATATGGAATGATTGTGATAATTGAAAATAATGTATTTTTCAACATATTTGACTTAGACTAGTTTTGTGTAAATTAAAATATAACTTTAATAATTCTTTGATAATAATAAAATAATTGATAATATAATAATAAATGGAACCAAGAAATTTAATCTTAATAATAATTCTGAAATTTAAATTTTTGATGCTTTATAAAAAAAAATAAAAATATATCAATTATGTAAACTAATTTCAAATATATATTATATATGATGATTAAATTTCTAAACAATATTTATAGAAGATATATATATATATATATAATATAATATATATTATATATATATATATTATATTCAAATTCAAACAAGGAGTTACTTATAATAACTTTTTTAACACATTGTTCACTAAGGATCAATGAACAATCTTAACAAAGCAAAATTAAAGAGAAAGGTACCATTTTCGGATCAGTTAATTTTTTATATTAATTTTTATTTATATAAACTTTTTAAAATATATATATCTAATAAATAAAATAAATATAAAATTTTTAAATATGTGAAAAATTAAAAATTAATTGATATTAAATAAAAAATTATTATATTTTTTAATTATTAAAAATTGGTTAAGAAAAAAAAATAGATTTGTAAATTGTATTATAATTAAAAATTAGATAAACTAAAAAATAATAAATAATTCAAAATCATTAAAATTTGGTTTCATATTTTTTAATGTATTAAAAAAAAACTATTAATTTAGTGATATTACCTCTATTAAATTAATTTAGAATTAATTTTGGAAATCTTAATAAAAATTCTAGATTATGTATGTCATATTTCATTTTGTTTATATTGTGAATGGATTTCTTCTTGTTCTATTGGCCTCATTTCCATTTTTCATGGGTTTTTGTTGAATTAAGCCCTCTTTTTTTTATCTTTCTTAGGTAAGAATCCAATTGATAGCCCTCATCTTGATCTTTCATTGATATGGAGCCAACTGATAATCTTTATTGTGGTATCTTAAACTAAGGCGTTCTTCCAATCCTATAACTATATGTCTAAAAAATTAGCACTCCTTAATCTTTGCATTTACCTTGTCTACTAACTAATAATTTCAAAAAAAAAATTATTGTCCCTTTTTTTGTTTGTAAATATGTCTAGATATTTCTAATGATAGTTGAAAAGATTACGTATAATATTACATTGAAATTGCTTCAAAACTTGGATAGTTCCATAATAATAATATATCACCATTCCATGTGCATAGAGCAGTGCACATAAGACATAGAGTTAGCAAAATGAGCAAGGGTGACTCCACCTTTTCCATTGCACGAACAAGGAGACCCTTAAAAAAACTATTGCAAAACTTGACCATATAAATAGCATATCGAGATACTACTATTTGTTGACATAAACACCAGACAATTGCGACATATGAACTATAGTATAAAGTAACAAGAACCATAAATTGTAATAAAACTTCAGTAAAAACACACAAACATGTAGGTTCCTTCCACGTTGATGATTGTAAGAGTTGTTTAAGGAGACTTAGCCCAGAAAGATAACTGGCTAGCGCAAGGAGGCATTTGCAGGGGAATTGCACAATGGTGGATCATAATTTGCATTAATAGTGTTGAGAGGTACAACATTGATAAATGTAGCCTCTTCCTATTGGTCATTTTAATTGGTATCAGAGTATGACACTATATAAAATTCCACTCGATTCAACCTCACCACTATATCATCCATGTTGTATGTGATGTCCCGCAATATGCACTTGATCTCCTCTTGGCCAGCAAAGAGTTTATAGATATCAAATTTCTTATCACTGATAACCATTTTAATCAATGTCTCCATTTGAGGATTGTGAGTGATTGAGTGAAGAAAATGAACTCGTCTCCTCCAAAACTTTCCTGGATCCAACACCCATTTGAAATAGCTACCACTTATCTCAAACTCTAAGAAGTATTTACAATATCAAAATTACTTGGCTTCCAAATTTAGAATTTACTTTCTAACCTCAAGAGGGTCAACGTTAAAGAAATTATCCACATATACCCAGCCAAAAAGGTTGTTCCTTGAGGAGGATGCCCCTAGTGCACCACCCCATTGGACGGAAATCATTGGCATGAAGCCATGTAAGAATTGCAAGTAAAAAAATTGACCACGACCATAGAAAAGTGAAAAATGACCCAAGTAAAATCACAAAAAGAGTGTAAGTTTCATCTAGACACAAAAGGAATGGTTGACTACTAGGCAAAGGGAGAAAGTGGGAAGTGAAGTTTTTGCTTGTCCCTGATTTAGAGAAACCTTCTAATCTTAGAACAATGAAATTAATAATTGTCGAGTAATTTTTCGCAATTCCTCAAAACTCATTATAATATCAATATATCATAGATAACACAATGAAACATGTTTCTATACTATTTTATCTCCCAATCTAACATTTTAAATGTAATGGACTGGTATTTGTGAAAATGTTATTGGAAAATAAATTTTATTTCAATCTAACTTTTATATTAAAATCTATGCCCTTTTAAAGTTAAACCAATTAACTCTTGCTACATCAATAGGAAAATGTTATGTAGCACCCAAATATGACCCATGTGGCTCTTTCACATCACCCTAAATAGTACACATCACTCGTGGATCCATTGTCGAACCTATATGGTCATTCTTGAGCCTCTGCGGAATTTTACAAGTCATCCCTACACACAACCCCCATTTTGTTTGGTCTCTAAATGTAGAAATTTTACATTAGATCTAGTTTCATGGAAATTCATGGTGTTTCAACTATACACATCACAATTACCACCACATTAACCATAGTCCGAAATACATCCACAATGTATTGAATCTAACCTCGCACAATTATTCCACCACACTAGGCCCCACAACAAATATGTTGTGCTTTACATGAAACTGAACACCTTTCAAATCCATTCCTTTTCAAATGGCGCACAATCATAGGTTGGATGGATGCTTAGATCCCCACATGCATTCACTAGTTGAATAGATATTAGGCTTCTCCACCTATCTGTATGTTATCGACACTAAGAAGTCAATAATTATTTTTGCCATGGATATCATATGGACATTCAATTTTTGGCCATGGATATTATTCAATCTTACTTATCTACAAGGATTGGATCATCCTTTTATATCTTACAAAAATGGGTGAGAGCATATCCTTACATGTAGGGTTTATCTACTTAACTTAGTCAACATGGTTGATGTTCGAAAACCTTCCACATTGAACTTAAAGTATGTATTTTAGATCTTATGCCTTGCCACATTCTTTATAAATTCCTTACACATAATTTTCTACGACAACCAATCCAAATTTATAACTCCAATTTTGTTAGATTATTTGGCCTCGAGAATTAAGACAAGAATGAATTATAGACACAAGTTCAACACTATTAATTCGTAATGTTCTGTAATCTATGACTATGCACCTTTTCGTTGGGGGATATAGTCAATAGATCCAATTGAATAGTAGCTTAAGGAAAATTTTAACTAGATTGTGCTCACCCTCCATTTTTTCTTGTTTTCTCTCATAGTTTAAAATTCTTTTGCATGCATAATGTATGTATGCTTGCAACACATGTTTAAGGAAATTAAGTGTATAAAGATTGAACAAAAATGTCATAAGTAAGTTTTGATTCTAAGTAGAAAAAATAACAATTCTTCCTCTCAACAACTTAAAGTAAACCTAGGGAGGAGCGATGAGGAGAAGCTCTGACAGAAAGCGTTAGGGTTTGCAGACTGTCGGCGCTACAGAGAAGCGTTTTTTATCAGCGAAGGTCAGGGATCGTGCAGGAGACCCCATACGGATTGGCTAGTGTTCTGTGTAAAGGGAAATAAGCCAGGGAAGCATAGAGTGATCGCTGTATCCTGACGGAACCCATGGAAGGTACCACGGGGAGGGGAGAGATCCCCTCCTTTAAAAGCGTTGTGACCGGGGAATCCAGTGGAGGTAGCAAAGTAAATCTGCAAAAGGACAACGCCGAGGATATTCCGGTATTGGGCAATCGATGGCAAACAAAAATGGGGGGAAGATGTTTTCCAAGGGCACAGAAACGTCCAAGGTATGTCATTCCAAACAATAAACTGGAAGAATATAAAACTTATATGAAATACCATGCTTTAATCTGCAGGTTTATAGGTTATTGGCCTTCTTAGAGGGATTTAGTAAAATGGATCCAATTGAAATGGAAACCAAAAGGGCATATCGATTTGAAACTGGGCGCAAAGGGTTTCTTCACGGTCATTTTTGTGAATCTAGAGGATAAGGAAAGAATCTTCGAAGAGGGACCATATTTTATGAATAATGCAGGGTTATTCATGCGGCACTGGGAGGAAAGGTACAACCCGGATGCAGAAAAACTGCTTGTAGCTTCCGTTTGGGTTCACCTGTTCGGATTGCCTTCAGAGTTCTGGAATCCTGAAATTCTCGAAGGAATTGGAAACTCAATAGGGGCTTTTGTCAAAGTTGCTGAATCAACCAAAGGGGTAAATTCACCTCTTACGCAAGGATCTGTGTATATATGAATATAGCAGAACCCTTGCCTGAATTTGTGGAAGTTGAATACCATGATGACATTTGGCAACAACCTTTAGATTATGAACACATTCCCTTTCGATGCCGGAAGTGCCATGAATATGGCCACCTGTTTAGAGAATGTCCCCAGAATAGGGAAGGAGAGCTCAAGAGAACAATGGAAGAAGAACAAAGGAAATCGACGGCAAATGCGACGGAAGAGAGGGGGTTCAAGGAAGTCCACAGAAGACAGAAGACACGGACCAAGGAACAGAAAGAGCAAACAAAAGGTAAAAACAACCCAGTGGAAAATCAAAATAAATTTCAAGCCCTCCAAGACGAGGAAGAGGAGACAGAAGGAGGCATACAGGAAGAACCGGTTGGGGAGACAATCCCGATGGAAATCATAACGGATACCCTAGGCAAATCCAACAATCAAATGAAAGAATCTGAAGTTGAAATGGGAGAGCATCAGGATAAACCAAAAGAGCAACCGAAATAAGGGTCAGACAAACAGAAAGAGATTGGGACTGAAGAAGAACGCATAATGAGAAAACTCTTGCAAGAATGGCGACATCTTGATGAGAGATTCATCCCGGAAATTCAAAAACAACAGTACAAAGAGGCCTATAAAAAATTTAAGGAGAAGAAAGGAGGTTCGGTAGAGATTGGATCGGAACATTCAGAAGCGTCAGGGTCTCAGATAGTAGGACTGGACGGACATGACAAAGGAGGAAGGAAATGAAGGAGGAAACCCATGAATGAGACGATCCAAACAGTAGGAGAAACTCTTGTGAATTCCGGAAAAGTAATACATCTGTCTGAGGTATTTCACCCCCCCCCCCCCTAAAATGTTGTAAATGATCATCACACGCTGGAATATAAGGGGCCTTAACAGTAGAGGCAAACAGAGGTACTTGAAGGAGAGATTGAAGAAAGATAAACCGAGTATAATGCTGATTCAAGAAACTAAAATGAGTCAACAGCAGATACAGGAAATTTTGGATAAATCTAAAACAAATTTTAAAGTTATGGCCCAGGACGCGGAGGGGTCAGTAGGTGGTTTAGCGGTATTATGGAACTCAGAGGAGGTCAACTTCAAGAATTGGATCAGTCTGCCCAGAATCCTGTCTGGAGTGTGTAGGATAGTTGGAACGAAGGAAAGGTTCCTCATATCCGAGGTATATGGCCCCCATCTCCCTAGGGGCCGAAAAGAGTTTATGCGAAATATTCAGGCGGTTAGAAAACTAATACCAGAGGATTTATGGATAGTAGGCGGGGATTTCAATCTTATCCAGGATCTTGGAGAGAAAGGAGGAGGCATCAGGAGACAGGACCCAAGCATGGAAGACTTCAATGATCTCATAGAAAATTTAAGGCTTGTTGATACCCCAACATCAAATGGAGTATTCACCTAGAACAATAGGAGGGGTGGCAGGCATCAGATTGCCTCAAAATTGGATAGATTCCTCCTCTCTGAGCAAGTTCTGAATAAAGATGTTTTCATAGATTCCAAAATCCTCCCAGGCTTAGGCTCTAATCATTGGCCGATTAGTCTGGAAATTGACATTAAAAAAATCAAAAGCAAGAAACCCTTCCGTTTTGAATCCTTTTGGCTTAGAAACCCGAATTTCCTTAACAAACTGGAAGAATGGTAGTTACAAAGTCAAGTCAGAGGACAATGCAAAATGCATACTTTCCAATTAAGAATTAAGGAAATAAAACATAAAATCAGAAAATGGAATAAGGAGGACTTTGGGAATATCTTCGAGGAAAAACAAAAACTCGAAAGGGCAATGGAGGAGATACAACAGCAAATTATCCTGGAGGGAAGAAATGAAGAAAAGTGCAAGGAAGAGAGCAAATTAATAAGCCAGTTGGAGGAGAGGAGAAAGCAGGACGAGATCCTATGGAGACAGAAGTCCAGAATAAATTGGTTGCGGGAAGGAGAGAGGAACACTAAATTCTTCCATCAAGCAATGAGTCAGCACGGACAACAGAACCGAATCTTCTCAATTAAAAATGAAGCAGGAGAAAAAGTAATAGAACAAGATGGAATAGAGCAAGTCCTAAATGACTACCATAAGGGGATCCTTACCGAATCCCAGAATGATAGAGGGGGAGCAATTAACCAAATCTACAAGGAAATTCCAAAGATGATCACAGAGGAACATAACAAAGGACTCATGCGCGCAACAACTCTGGCAAAAGTAGAAGAGGTAATTATGAACATGAAGAAAGGAAAGGCTCTGGGCCCGGACGGCTTCACGGCAGAATTTTATCAAGTGGGCTGGCAATTCCTTGGACAGGACATCCTGGAAGTGGTCGAAGAATCCCGGGTAAAGCAAAGAATGTGGTCAGGTATGAATGCCACCTTTTTAACTTTAATTCCAAAAAACAATAATTCTAAAGAAGCTCAAGGATTCTGGCCAATTGCTCTGTGTAACGTTATTTATAAAATAATTGCAACGCTGGTGGAAAAAAGACTGAAACCGCTCCTCCCAAGCATTATCTCTCCTGAACAAACGGGTTTTGCTGAAGGAAGGCAAATCCTTGATGGTTTAGTGGTGGCCCAAGAAATTATTCACTCCCTCAATCAACATAAGAAAAAAGGAATGATGATTAAGCTAGACCTCTCAAAGGCTTATGATCGCCTGAACTGGAAATATCTCTGTGCGGTTCTGGAAGCATACGGTTTTGAAAAGCGATGGATTGATTAGATTTTCAGTATGATCTCCACCCCCTTGTTCTCAATCCTGGTCAACGGTAATCCTTCAAAACCCTTCAACGCCTCTAGGGGGATAAGACAAGGTGATCCTTTATCACCCTTCCTTTTTATCCTGGCAGCAGATGGTCTTGGGCGAATCATAAAAAGAGAATTTAGGAGAAATAAGCTCAAAGGCTTAAAGCTGTGGGGAAACAATTTAGCCATCACACATCAGCAATTTGTTGATGATATAATGCTATTCGAAGAAGTCAGCCTCAGGGAAGTCAAAATAATCAAGGAAGTTTTGGAGGTCTTTTCAGAAGCGTCTGGCATGGAGATCAACAAGGATAAATCGTGTACCTTCATTTTTAACACCCTGGAGGCAATAAAAGCTCATCTCACTAGAACTTTGGGATTCAGACAAGGAGAACTTCCCACAAAGTATCTAGGCAATCAACTGGACATCCACCCAACACGCATGAAGAATTGGCAGGAGGTCTTTGACAAAATAAACAGGAGGTTATGAAACTGGGCGTTCCGATCTATGAACATCGCCAGCCGTATAGTCCTCCTCAAGGCAGTTCTCCATTCAATTCCAATATATACCCTATCCATAAGAGCAGCTTCGAAAGGAGTCTGTGCAAAACTCAGGGAGCTTTTTGGAAAGTTTATATGGGGAGGACCAGCTCAACAGAGAAAATGGGCCCTCGTTTCTTGGGCAAATCTGATCCAAAGGAAGGAAGAAGGAGGTTTGGGGGTGAGGGATCCGGAAACTTTAAATAAGGTCCTTGGGGCTAAATTATGGTGGAGGTGGTTGCAAGGAGGGACAGATGTATGGAAGAAGATCTGGGAATACAAATATAACATGCCGGAGCAAACAGAGGAAAAACTGAGAATCCAAACCACCCCAAACCGGTCATCAATTTGGAACCTGGCCAGTCAGAACAGAGATCTGATTGAGCAGCACGCTTTCTGGGAGATTCGGGGAGGAGAAAAAGTGAAATTCTGGGAAGAGGGATGGCAGCAAAAAAGAAAGATGAATGAAATACAAACCCTTCAAGATTTGCAACAGAGAGCTCAGAGGTTAGGGTTGAAGAATGTAAAGGACTATTGGGTGGAAGAAGAGAGCAGGGAAATGTGGAGAAAGTGGAAAAAACTGGGAGAATGGACCGACAACATAAATAGGGAAATAGAGGAAGAATACTTAAGAGAAATGGACCTCAGGAAAATACGAAACAGGACTGGAGAGGACATCCTGAGATGGGGCAAAACAATGAGAGGGTCTTTCACAGTAAAGGAAGCTTACTTTTTGACCACAAGGCAAAATCAGGATGAAGAAGATCAAGATTGGAAGAAGATATGGGATGGAAAATGGTGGCCAAAAGTTACAATCTTTGCCTGGCTGGTTAGAAAAGGAAAGCTTTTAACATGGGATAAAATTATGAAGAGGGGATTCCAAGGCCCGTCCAGATGCAGCCTGTGCAATAGAGACGTAGAAAATCAAGAACATCTTCTAAATACGTGTCCTTTTGCAGAACATATATGGGAAAATATCAGAAGTCTTTTCGGTAGAACAATGAGAGACCAGACGAACATTCGATTGACCATAGGACAATGGGGAACAGGACAATTTCAAAGTAAAGTGGTCAGAAGAATATGGAGCCTAGCAGTTGGCTTTGTAATCTGGTTCATATGGAAGGAACGCAATAACAGAATTTTTAGGGGGAAAAACAGAAGACCAGAAAAAGTTTGGGAAGAGATAAGTACAGCAATCAGGGAAACTGTGCTCTCCGATAGGTGGGAGGAGGATGATTGGAAGATGGACCAACAGGAAGGGAGAATAGCCTCACAGCTAAACCTTGAATTCAGTCTGCTCTATCCAAGAAAGGAAAAACAAAGAAATCCGCAGACTCAAAGTCCAAGTCGTTTTATCTACCCTGGAGACCACTCCATTAAACTAAACTTCGATGGAGCTTCAAAGGGTAACCCAGGTCCGGTAGGTCTTGGAGGTATCTTCCGGGATGGAGAAAGGAAAACCAGATGGGTTTTTGCAGAATGGGGAGGAGAGATGATGAACAATGAAGCTGAACTTTGGGCTGTTCACGAAGGCCTGAGCATAGCTGTACGAAATAGGTACCTGAACCTAGAAATAGAAGGGGATTCACAAATAACAATTGAAATGTTGCGGAAACTCAAGGATGGGCAGAGGTGGGATAAAGTGGCTAAAAGCTGGAGAACAGCAGCCATCATCAAAGACATTGAAGCATTGCTAAACAAGATTGATTATAAAATCATCAAGCATGTTCGACGAGATGGGAACAAGGCGGCGGATTTCCTCGCAAATTGGGGCAGCAAGAAAGCAGGCAGTAAACTGGATCGAAGTTGGTCTTCTTTAGAGAGGGATCACAGCTGGGACGACCTCAAAACAATCTTACATCAGGATCATGAAGAAGCATCCAAGCTTACTACAGGAGATAACTGATCGCCCGATCGGGCTGGATGAGCTGGCAAAGAGGACGGGGATGTTTCGGCGACGCACGACGATGGTCACTGTCGACAGCGATCAAGATATGAATGCAATAGGGAAGTGGAGCGGCTGGCAGAGGCAGTTTGCAGATCCTTGGATCAGTCGAGCAGGTGGTATGTTTACGGGACAAGACGGAAGGGCGGCGAGGTGGAGGTGCCATCATGACAAGGGTCTCGGAACTGTCTGGAACCACAACCCGGGTAATGATACCAAAGCACAGATGCACTTAACGAGCGAAGGAAGGCGAAGGGATTTTATTTATGAGGAATGCATGAAGCCTGTTGTCCGTTTCCCTGAGTGCTGCTGCAGTCTGGAGGATATCGTAAGGAAGGAAGGTGGTGTAGCTTACAGAGGCCAGAGACAAATGGAGGTGGAAGGAAGTGGGAGTGGGAGACGTTGGACGCGCAGGGGGGAGCCTGCAGACCAGCGCAATCCTACAGCTGACAGGAAGGGTAAACAAAAAGTGGAGGATGCAGGTATTCAAAATATACAGGCTTTGGAGATTTCGGAAGAGGAGAGCGACGAGCAGCAATGATTTCAGGCCGAGGACCCATGGAAAATGCGTTGGAAACGTCTGCCAGAGGAGGATAGGGAGCATGCAGAGGATGGTGCAAGTCGCTCCACAGGTGGAGGCAGGGGTGGCCCGCGCGGCAGAGGTAGAGGAGGCAGAGGTCGAAGAGGTCGTGGTGGTCGCCGAAGAAGAGACCTGGCGGCGAGAAGAGGAAGGAGAGGGAGGCAGTGCAGCCCAACCCCGGAGGCGGATTCTGAACCGGATGCGGGTAACGGAGATCGGCAGACAAGACAAACAATTGCAGACAGAATCAGAATTGCAGAGCAGGATTATAGAGAGAATTCTAACCCCAAAATCAGAAGAATCATGGAGCACTGGGAAGAAGAGGCCATTCAGGCTCCTTCTGAAGATGATATGGAAGACTGGAGTGCCATTATGCCTAACCCTGGCCATACCAGAGGGAGAATGACCCTCTATAAGCAATCTCTCCATTTATATTGGGTCATGAAAAGGTTTATGGAAAAAGCCTTAGAACAGGTAGCCAAAGAGATGGCAGAGATGGTTCAGAGCCTTCCAAATGTTAAAAACGAATTGAAAGAAATTGTCATCACCATGCTTCTGCAAGAAAAAAGGCTGGAGGATCTGCAGCATCAGCTCGTGGCAAGCGGAGTGCTGGTTAAGAAGGAAGCAGTCCAGCAAGCTGAGCCTGATAAGTAGAGCTCCAATGTTCCTTTTATGTTCTCACGTTCTGTCTTGTTTTGCTGTTTCACTGTAGGCATGAATGCTGTAGCTGTTCTATCTATAGAACGTAGGATATAGGTCTCAGTATAGATATCGAAACAGTTTCTGGACATGATGTATGGTTTTGATCAGCTAGATACTTTAACTTGTGTTCTATTTGGAAAACTTTTGAGTGGTCAAGATACCCGGTTTCCCTCCGGGGCGGGGTGAGACCACCAGGTTTTTTGTAAATATTGTTTTTATGTTAATAGAAAAGGACATACTCAAATTACAAAAAAAAAAACTTAAAGTAAACCTAATTAACCAAATTTATATAATTCATAAATATATTTCTCATTACAAACAAAAATACTAAATACAATAAACATTAAAATATTAATATCTCTCGCTAATAATCTATTCCATATTAATACTATATTGTATACATGAACTTATTAATACTATATTGTATACATGAACTCATACTTCATGCCTCACATATATTTAACATCCTTCTATAATGTTAAAATAAAAAATCACTCACACAAAAACTAAAATTTCATTCAAATAAAAATCCAAAAATATACTACACAATCATTTCTATGCCAACATAATTTGTGTTATTCAACAACACCTTATATCCTAATCAAAATTGTCCATATCACTAACAAACCTATACACAATTTACACAATTTAATGACTAATTTTAGCAAAATGAATAATCAAACTTAAACATAAAACAATATAGTGATCCCCCTTCCATCCTTGATGAAGTAGCGGTTGTTTGGTCCATGTAGAATACTCATTCTCATTTCCTAATATATTAGGTCTCGCGAGAAGCAAGCCCTTGCCATGAAAATTCCTCTTAGAAACGAAGCAAAGAGCCCACGAGGCTATCAAGGGACCTACACTTTATAAGGCTAATATTTCACGTGGGGGTTGTTAATCTTTGGCGACATTATTCTTAAATATTACTGGACTGGAATTCAACAACAATGATTGGCAATTCAAACTAACCGCGCAACAATCGAGGAAGTGTTGGAGATCAGATGCACAGCTCAATTAAACAAATAAGCACAGCAGATAACTCAAGCATAGAAGACACAACTTTTAACTTGGTTCACCCAATCAATCTGGGCTACATCCACCAAACATAGGCATCGGCAATTTATTAATTAAAACAGGAGATTACATAATGAAATCCTCACAAAACTCTCACCCTCTTAGCAAACATCCGAATGGTTGCCTGTTATATAGCACAGAGAATCTAACAACCTCATTAACTCACTTACATCAAATATAGGAGGCATTAATCATCTCCCAACAACCTGGAGCTAATATAGGAACTGATTCCTATTGTTGTCATCAACTGAGATTTTGCCTATCTTACTCCAAGCAGCAAATCTCAACAATCTCCACCTTGACAACAATTAGCCTGGTGCCCTGTTATTATTATTTTATCTTTTCTGCAAGCCAAGAGAAGCTACACACCAGCGTAGCTTCTCTAACAAAACTGGTTTCATGAACATGTCTGCACAATTCTCCTTTGTATGCACCTTTTCCAGAGATACTCCCCTTTCAGTGATAACCTGTCTTACAGAATGGTACTTGATCGTTATATGCTTTGATTTACTATGATAGGCCGGATTCTCAGCCAAATGTATTGCACTTTGACTGTCACAAAATAACTTGATGCTATCCTGCAACCTACCAAATTCACCAAACAAACCTTTCAACCAAATCGCTTCTTTGCAAGCATGAGAAGCAGCAATATATTCTACTTCAGTAGTGGACAAAGCAACAATGTTCTGTAGCTTTGACATCCAGCTGATAGCTCCACTTGCAAGAGTAAAGATGTACCCTGAACTTGACCTCCTCTTATCCAAATCACCTGCAAAATCGGAATCAACATATCTGCAAACAAATTCGCTACTCTTATTGTAAGTAATAAAATAACTACTTGTGCCTCTCAAGTACCGAAGCAACCATTTCACTGTTGACCAGTGTTATTTACCCGGATTTGCCATGTACCTGCTGACAACCCCAACTGCATGTGAAATATCTGGTCGACTACAAACCATCGCATACATTAAACACCCTACTACATTGGCATATGGAATTCAAGACATATAATCCTTTTCTTCATCTGTATTAGGACATAAACTCGAAGAAAGCTTAAAATGGGAAGCTAAAGGGACTGACACAGGCTTCACATTATTCATACCAAATCTCAAAAGTATTTTCTCAATATACTTTTGTTGTGATAGCCATAGCTTACCATTGCTCCTGTCTCTGAAAATCTCCATGCCCAAAATCTGTCTTGCTACTCCTAGATCTTTCATATCAAATGCCCTTGCCATCTGAGCCTTCAACTTGTTGATTTATTCTATGCTTTTGCTTGCTAAAAGCATATCGTCAACATACAATACCAAGATAATGAATATGTCATTATTCAACTGTTTAAAATAAACACAATCATCATATTCACTTCTAACATATTTCTGACTCAACATGAAAGAATCAAACTTCTTATACCACTGCCGAGGCGACTGCTTCAGGCCATAAAATGAATTCTTGAGCCTACAGACAAATTTCTCATTGCGATGCTTAAAAAACCCTTCCGGTTGTTCCATATATATTTCCTCATCTAAGTCACCATGTAGAAATCCGAATTGCCATATACAACTTTACATTATTGTTCTTTGACCAGTCACAACAGACTTCGATGACCTTTCGCATGGATCCTTCGATCCGATCTGATCCAACCTGGATCCTCACAGGGTGATGCCACTAATGTTCTAATGGCGTGGTGGAACTAAATAAAAACCGCCCGCTCCAAATGCCCTCACACAGAGGACGATAACACTAATCACCCAGATCAAAATTTGATGCAAAATCGCAAAGTTTGGCAACAAGGCTTCTTTGTGGCGTCTCTAGGCATATAAGTTCTTGAAATTAATAATAAAGCGCATGCATCAATAAACCACGCCATAGTAGTGATAAAAAAAAAACATTATCCCATCGTTTCTTAGAGTAAAACAAATGTCGATCCACTAGAGAACCCGCGACGTACGATGCTCAAACAAGTTTCAAAGCATGCTCACACAACAACTCGAGATAGGTAACTTTATGTTGGTTGAGTACAACACAGGTCCACACAACAATTTTAAAGCATGCGCACAGTAATGTTGTTGTTTGAGCACACAGCAAACAAAAAAACACCAGACCAAACCCACGACAGACACAAAAAAACATATATATTACCACGCAGCAACCCAGAACTGCACGCAGGTATTACTTAACAATACGCACTAGGTTTACACAGCAGTGTGCAAACAAAAAACTTTACGCAGGTATTACTTAACAATATGCACCAGGTAGCACGTCATACACAGCTCCCTCAGTGCTCCACGTATCAGATCACTTACACACACGCAGCGCCTCCAAGCAGCACCTCCAGGCAGAAAATAAACGACCTCAGCACGGCATACTCAGGTTCATGGCATACACAGTAACACCACGCAACACCATCTCAAATTATAAAACGTCCAGCAATACAACTCCACCTCCAGTATGCAAGTCCAATCTTGCCTCCAACATGCTCTGATACCACTTGTTGGAGATCAGATGCACAACTCAATTAAACAAATAAACATAGCAGATAAATCAAGCACAGAAGACACAGCTTTTAACGTGGTTCACCCAACCAATCTGGGCTACGTCCACCAAACATAGGCATCGGCAATTTATTAATTAAAACAGGAGATTACATAATGAAATCCTCACAAAACTCTCACCCTCTTAGCAAACATCTGAATGGTTGCCTGTTATATAACATAGAGAATCTAACAACCTCATTAACTCACTTACATCAAATATAGGAGGCATTAATCATCTCCCAACAACCTGGAGCTAATATAGGAACTGATTCCTATTGTTGTAATCAACTGAGATTTTTCCTATATTACTCCAAACAGCAAATCTCAACAGGAAGAGCATGGGAGGGCAACTTTTGACTGAAAATAAAACAGAATAAATTATTATTTTCTTATTTTAATTTTTATAATTATTTTCTCCATATTTAACGGAAACACATTTGCTTGACTTTCGATGTAACTACTTACTTACTTTTATGGCCATATTTAGCGGAGACCTGTGTGCCTAAATTTTGTCTCACTTGTCTCATAAGGATTTGGAAAGAAGTTACGTCCAGAGAAATCCTTTACTAATTTCTCGTTGGTTAGATTTCTTTTAGGTTAGGTATTATGAGATTTTCAATTGATTGATTTTTCCACATGGTTTTCCCATCTTTTGGAACATCATAATCAAAGTCACCATATCACCAAGATGATAATTTCAAGTAATATTCAACACATTTATTTTCCAATCACATTTATCCCCGATTGAAAGTAAAGAAAATGCATTTCCATTTAACATAGAGGAAAGGACGAGACTTGCATATTATATAAACTAGCACAAGCACATTAATAAATGTGGTTGATATACGTTGTAGGAATCAACTTGATATATGCTATATTATAAATCTAATATGTTAAATTAATTTATTATCATTTTTACTTATATTATATTACATTAAATTATTAATATAAATATTGTTAATTAATTAATAGATATTATAAACCAAAGGGAATAATAAACCCAAGGGAATATTATTAAACCCAAGGAACTACTATTATAAACCCAAGGTACATAAACCCTAAGATAAATATTGTAAACACTAAAATAATATGGTTGACCATGGTTGATTTTCATATAGAGATAATCCTTATCACAATGTGGCGTTGAACCACAGTTGACCATGCTTAACCATGGTTGATTTTCATATCAAGACAATTGTTGTCACAATGTGACGTTTGACCATGGTTGAGCATGATTGACCATGGATGACCATTTTTTACTTTAAAAAACATGGTTGACCATGATTTACCATTGTTGACCTTAAATATCATATTGAGACAATCTTTTTCATAATGCGACGTTGGACCATGGTTGAGAAAATGATTGATTTTCATCTTGAAACAATCTTTGTCGCAATGTGACGTTCGCCATTGGTTGACCCTAATTAACTGTGGTTGACCATAATTGATTTTATAAAACATGGTTGGCATTCGTTTAATAATATTAAACAAAAGGGACTAATATTATAAAGCCAATATATATAAACCCTAAGATAAATATTATAAGCTCTAAAATAAACATGGTTTACCATGGTTTATTTTCAAATAGAGACAATCTGTGTCACAATGTGACGTTGGACCATGAATGATCATGCTTGACCATGATTTATTTTCAAAGCGAGAGAATCTTTCTCACAATACGACAGTGGACCCCAATTGACCATGATTGACGATGGTTCATGATGGTTGATTTCCATATTGAGACAATCTATGTCAAAATGTGATGTTGGACCAAGGTTGACTATGGTTGTCATAATGTAATGTTGAACCATGAGACAACCTTTGACACAATGTGACCACGGTTATTGACCAGGGTTGACCATGGCTGATTCTCATATTGATGCAACATTTGACCATGGTTGATGATGCTTGACCATGGTTCGCTATGATTGACTTGGTTGACCATGATAGATATTATAAACAAATGGAATAATAAACCCAAGGGGTTGATATTATAAACCAAAGGGAATATTTAACCCAAGGGATTAATACTAAAACCCCAAGGGATGATGAACCCTCACGAATAATATTAAACCCAAGGGACTAATATTATAAACCCAAGGTATATAAACCTTAAGATAAATATTGTAAACACTAAAATAAACATGGTTTCCCATGATTGACCATGGTTGGATATGATTTACCATGGTAGACCATGATTGATATTATAAACCTAGGGGATGTTATTATAAACCCAAGGGAATAATAAACCCAAGCGATTAATACTAAAACCCCAAGGGATTATGAACCCAAGGGAATATTATTAAACCCAAGGGACTAATATTATAAACCCAAGGTATATAAACTCTAAAATAAATATTATAAACACTAAAATAAACATGGTTGACAATGGTTGATTTTCATATAGAGACAATCGTTGTCACAATGCGATGGTAGACCATGGTTGACCATGCTTAACCATGGTTTATTTCATATCAAAATAATTTTTGTCACAATGCTACGTTTGACCATGGTTGAGCATGATTGACCATGGATGACCATGCTTGACCATGATTGACCATTGCTGACCATGAATATCCTATTGAGACAATCTTTGTCATAATGTGATGTTGGACCATGGTTGAGACAATGATTCATTTTCATGTTGAAATAATATTTGTCACAATGTAACATTGACCAATGGTTAGCCCTGATTGACCAATGGTTAACTCTGATTAACCATGGTTGACCACAAATTATTTTATAAAACATTGTTGACCTTCGTTGAATAATATTAAACCAAAAGGACCAATATTATAAAGCCAAGGTATATAAACCCTAAAATAAATATTATAAACACTAAAATAAATATGAGTGACCATGGTCCATTTTCATATAAAGTTCCATTACCTTATGAGACAAGTGAGAAAGTAAGAAGTTGAAAAAAAAATTATACAAACATGGTCTCGCCCCAAAATATATATATATATATATATATATATATATATATAATTAGATCGAAATTCAAGTGAATGTGTCTCCGTTAAACATGGAGGAAAGGAAGAGACTTGCATATTATATAAATTAGAAAAAGAAAATAATAACATACTTATACTCTAATTTAATTCAAAAGCTGCCCTTCCATGCCATTCCAATCACTAATCACAAATCATTGATGTTGGGTTCCATCCTAGTAATACTTAGATAAATCTCGCCCATGTATTTAATTGATGTAGACTGATGACTCATTTAACCCCGACGCCTAACCACTCAAGCATAGCGAACCCCACGTGAAATATAAGCCTTATTAAGTATACGTCCCTCGATACCCTCATGGATTCCCTCATGGATTCTTTGCTTCGCTTCTAAGAGGCATTTTCATGGAAAAAGCACGCTCCTCGTGAGACCTAATAGATTAGGAAATACCGAAATTCCGAGATCTACTGGTTGGTAAGAAAAAATTAGAATGAATATCATACATGGACCAAGTAATCACTACTTCATCAAGGATGGTTGGTAAGAAAAAATTAGCATGAATATCATACATGGACCAAGTAATCACTACTTGGTCAAGGATGGTCACTATCTTGTTTTAGTTTTGGTGTTAGTGAAATTTTAATTTTAATATTATTTCTGGCATGTATATGTTGAGCATGAGTTCATGTATAAACTAGAAGAGTATACTATGTAAACCGTTTATTATGGAGAGATGTTAATATTTATTATAAATAGACCAAGAAATCACTACTTCATCAAGGATGGCCACTGTATAGTTTTAGTTTTGGTGTTAGTAAAATTTTGATTTTAATACTATGTATGTCATATACATAGAATGAGTTCATGTATAAACCAGAAGAGTATATTATGGAAATAGTTTATTATTGAGAGATATTAATATTTTAATGTCTAATGTGTTTAGTGTTTTTTTTATAATGAGAAGTGGATTTGTGAATTATATAAATTTAATTTATCAGATTTAATTTTAGTTGTTGAGAGGAAGAATTGTTGTTTTTTTCATCTCGATTCAAAATTTATTTTGACGTTTTTGTTCAATTTATATATACATTATGTTTTTACAAAACATATTATATTATAATATAAAAAGATTTGTAATTGAAACGTGTTTCAAGTGTACATTCACTGGGCATACAAGACACTTTGAGACTATGAGAGAAAACAAGAAAAATGGAGGATAAGTGCAATATAGTTCAAATTTTCCTTGAGCTACAACTTAATTGGATCTCATCACCCATTTCCTCAACAAAAATGTGTACATTGATAGATTATGGGACATTATAAATCAAAAACCTTGAAATTGTGTCTGTCATTCATTCTTGTCTTAATTTCTAGGCCAGGTAATATAATGACATTGGAGTTACAAACTTGGAGCTATTGTTGGAGAAACTTATAAGGACTTTATAAAGAATGTGGCAAAGGCATAAGATGTAAAAAATAAACCTAGAGTTCAATGTGGAAGGTTTAAACATCAACCATATGTATTAATTCAAGTAGACAACCC
The DNA here is from genome assembly GCA_000404065.3 of Pinus taeda. NCBI lineage: Eukaryota > Viridiplantae > Streptophyta > Pinopsida > Pinales > Pinaceae > Pinus > Pinus taeda. Next base: position 245,796 of record APFE031466285.1, on the reverse strand, counting down.
CTACATGTAAGGTTTCACTCTCACCCATTTTGCAAGGTAGAAAAGAATGATACACTCCATGTACATAAGTAAGAGTGAATACAATCTATGGCTCTTGCGTTATGTTGCTATATAATTAAATGTCCAATATATTTAAAAATATCCTCACTATTAATTATAAATACTATTTTTAACATTATGAAAGAATGGGTAATTATAGATGTGATTATATAAAATATTTGTTTAACAACATTGTTCGTTTTAATGGATTTTTCTTTTTCAGAAAAAAAATTCTAATTTTATTTACAAGTAAGAAGAACCAGAATTACATTTTTCATATGTTGAATGCATTTGAGTATTTAACCCTCACAACTAATAAAAAAATGGTCATTAATCCAACAGGAGAGCAGAGTACGCAAGCTTGCCAAAAAACGTAAAAGTGTGCACTAGTAAAATCCAGGAACCCGGGCAAAAAAAATTGACTAGATCTCAAAGCATAAAACTTGGGCACAAAGCACCTAGATGACCCCCAAAAAAGCTCCACATATCCTACAATCCTAGAAATCCAAGCATGTAGGCCCACCACAACCAAGAAAGGGCAGAAAAGCTGGAACCCACAGCAAAAGAAACTTGGGCATAGGTCGTCGAGTGAGCTCCAGAGAACCCACAAAAATCGTGACAAAGACACATGGAAGACGACAACGCAGGCAACAGCTATAACAAAAATCCTTGAAACTGGACCAAGACGGAAGATAACCACCATGAACCCATACCTCTAGATGCCCACCTCCACTGCAGCTGAAAGAGAGGCATAAAACTGGGGAATCCCGACCCCCTCAAGTACCTTTGCAAGATCTAGGAAGCAGTCAAAGAAGATGTAAAAAAAAACAAAAAAAGTTACCACATCCTAGCCCCCTCTACTCCCTTCGCAAGACAAGGCACAACACGAAGCATGATGACTGATCAAATGATGACCTAGAAACAAATGATAATCATGGCACTGGTGAACCCTAGCCTTTGCGGAAAATTCCAAACCAAAGTTGGCTTGCTCCTTGGGTCTCCTTTTAATGGAAATAAGATTGCATATCACACATCCCATTAGTTTATGTCATTGAAACTTTTGATAGTACCCATATGGATAATACGATGTAAGGCTTTATTATTAGTATGATTAAGAGGCACCTATCTACCTATCTTAATCGATATGAATTAGATAATGGTAAGATGGAGGAGCGATGGAAAACCGGGCTTCTATCTTGGATATCGTTGGAGAAAGCTTTTTAGCCAACGTTATTGCAATAGAAAACATTTGCAAAGGAAGCAAGATGTCAACGCCCTCTAGTAGCTTACATTGAGAAAGATAGTGCATGCATATGAGTTATTATTAAATAATAAAAACAACTATAGATATTTTAGAAAGAGGTTGTGGTAGGTGTAACAAAGTTGATTAAATAGTATAAAAAAATTGCATTAGGTGCAAAATAAAATTTGGTGAAGAAATGTTGTTAGAATTATATATTATCTTAATTAATCAAAATAATAAATGTTATTTATTTATGAAGATAAGTTAATAAGAAAATATGGAATGATTGTGATAATTGAAAATAAGTATTTGTCAACATATTTGACTTAAACTAATTCCATTTAAATTAAATATAACTTCAATTAATTTTAATAATAATAATAAATGGAACAAAGAAATTTAATCTTAAAAATAATTTTGAATTTAAATTTTGATTGCTTCATAAAAAAAGTAAAAATATATCATTATTACACTGATTTACATCAAAAAAATTATATATATATGATGATTTAATTTTCTAAAATTAAATATAAAATTATTAATTATATATATATATATATATATATATATTATATATATAATATAAAAATTCAACAACAAAATTACTTATAATAACTTTTATAAATCACAATTGTTCCTATGTACCAATTTTGGATCATAAAAAAAAAAATTTACATTATTTTTATTTAATATAAAATTGTTTTAAAAAATATTAATAAATAAATAAAATATTATATTTTTTTAAATATTAAAAAAAAAATAAAATTAAAATTAATTGATATTAAATAAAAATATATATATATTATTTTTTTTAACTATTAAAAATTTTAAAAATAAAATTAATTTGTAATATTTTTATAATAAAATTAATAATACAAAAAATAAAATAATAACTCAAAATCATTAAAATTGGTATCATTTTTTAATGTATTAGAAAACTATTAATTTAGGTGATATAATCTTTCTTAAATTATTTTAGAATAAATTTTGGAAATCTTAATAAAATTCTAGATTATGTATTTCATATTTCATTTTGTTTATATTGTGAATGGATCTCTTCTTGTTATATTGGTCCATTTCTATTTTTCATTGGTTTTGTTGAATTAAGCCCTCTTTTTTATCTTTCTTAGGTATGCCGCCAATTCATAGCCCTCTTCTTGATCTTTCACTGATATGGAGCCAATTGATAATCTTTATTGTGGTATCTTAAACTAAGGCGTCCTTCCAATCCTATAACTAATGTCTAAAATATTAGCATTCCTTAATCTTTGCATTTACCTTGTCTACTAAATAATAATTTCCAAAGTTTTTTTTTGTCCCTTTTTTTGTTTGTAATTATGTCTAGATATTTCTATTGATAGTTGAAAAGATTACGTAAAATATTACATTGAAATTGCTTCAAAACTTGGATAGTTCTAGAATGACAATATGTCACCATTCCATGTGCATAGAGCAGAGCACCTAAGACATAGAGTTAGCAAAATGAGCAAGGGTGACTCCACCTTTTCCATTGCATGAACGAGGAGACCCTTCAAAAAACTATTGAAAAACTTGACCATATAAATAGCATATCGAGATACTACTATTTGTTGACATAAAAACCAAACAAGTGCGACATATGAACCATAGCATAAAGTAACAAGAACAATAAAGTGTAATAAAACTTCAGTAAAAACACACAGACATGTAGATTCCTTCCACGTTGATGATTGTAAGAGTTGTTTACGGAGACTTAGTCCAGAAAGATAACTGGCTAGCACGGGGAGGCATTTGCAGGGGAATTGCACGATGGTGGATCATAATTTGCATTAATAGTGTTGAGAGGTACAACGTTGATAAATGTAGCCTCTTCCTATTGGTCATTTTAATTGGTATCAAAGTATGACACTATATAACATTCCATTCGATTCGACCTTACCACTATATCATTCATGTTGTATGTGATGTCCCACAATATTCACTTGATCTCCTCTTGGTCAGCAAAGAGTTTATAGTTATCAAATTGCTTATCACTCATAACCATTTTAATAAGTGTCTCCATTTGAGGACCGTGAGTGATTGAGTGAAGAAAATGAATTCGTCTCCTTCAAATCTTTCTTGGATCTCGAACCCATTTGAAATAGCTACCACTTATCTCAAAGTCTAAGAAGTATTTACAATATCAAAATTACTTGGCTTCCAAATTTAGAATTTACTTTCCGACCTCAATAGGGTCAACGTCAAAGAAATTATCCACATATACCCAGCCAAAAAGGTTGTTCCTTGAGGAGGATGCCCCTAGTGCACCACCCCGTTGGGCGGAAATCATTGGCGTGAAGCCATGTAAGAATTGCAAGTAAAACAATTGACCACAACCATAGGAAAGTGAAAAATTACCCAAGTAATATCACAACAAGAGTGTAAGTTTCACTAAGACACAAAATGAAGGGTTGACTACTCAGCAAAGGGAGAAAGTGGGAAAGTGATGTTTCTTCTTGTCCCTGATTTAGAGAAACCTTCCGATCTTAGAATTTAGCAATGCAATTAATAATTGTCGAATGGCCTTTCGTAGTTCCTCAAAACTCATTATAATATCATATATCATAGATAACACAATGAAACATGTGTCTATACTATTTTATGTCCCAACCTGACATTTTAAGCAGTAGAGAAGTGTAATAGTATAATTCTGAAAATAGACTTCCATTAGTTTACAAATTATAAAAGAAAACTCTAAAATACCAAATTGAAATTCTAAAGAATCAATTATCCAACCAATCAATTATATAATTTGATTTTAATATTT
>APFE031466285.1:201981-240967 GCA_000404065.3 Pinus taeda | reverse complement strand
TAATGTTTATATGAAGATGAAGTAATGTAAAAAAAAAAAAAATTGTAAATGTTTAATGTGCATTGTCATGTTGTTGCAAATTCTCCATATTGTTTTCTTTATATTAATCAATATTCCAGTTCTATTTATAGTGTGTTAAATTACATGTTGTATGGGTAATATTTAACATGTTAAGAAAATTACTTGTAATCTTAATATCTTATAGAAAGTTTAATGAAACATGTGTCTATATTATTTTATATCTTAACTGGACTTTTCAAATAACAAAGAAATGTGAAAATATAGTTCTCCAAATAAACTTCCATTAATTTGCAAATTGTAAAATAAACCTTTAAAATGCCAAAATTGAAATTCTAAACCATCAATTCTCTAACCAATCAATTCTATAATTTAATTTTAATTTTTTATTTGATTCTTAAAATTTATTTTTTCATATATTTATATTTATATTTAAAAACTATAAACAATATGCTATTTAATTTTAATTTTAATCATACGATATATTTTTTAAACCATCAATAATATAATGTAATATAATATTATTTTTTTATATAATATATATAAGTGTTTAGAAGATCTAAGTATACTGCATTATTTATTTATGTAATATAATATTTTTTATATAAATATATACGATGTTTTAGAAAATCAAGTATAATTTGGCTCTAAAAGTTTATACGATATCAATAAAAGTCTAGTGTTTGAAAAAAGTTAAGTGTTTATTGTTGGCCATGAATATTTATTGGGATATTAAAATAATGAAGTATGTGAATATTTCTTAGCTTATTGAGATAATGTTAAAAGAATTTTAATATATGTACAGAGAATTACAGATTATAAGAATTGAAGATAGTAAAAGTGTGAATCCAGAATAGTAATTTTTAAAATATTATATTATATTAATTGTGTATGGTTTGAAGAAAAAAATAGAGTTTTAAATATTGAAGTCAATGACGTAAGCATAAATAAATTTTTATGTATATTTATAAAATATGTTTTTTTTAAGGTTTATTTGATTTCATGAGGCAAAATTATATCTCTTAGGTTTATTTGATTTCATGAGGTAAAATTATATCTCTTATTTTCTATGTTTATATATAAATTTAAGGGTGAAGTTAAGTATGCAAATATGATGGGACCCAGCCCACACTCCAACGTATCCCTTGATATGAAATATGTCCGTTGCTAATGATGTTTGCGGATTCGGTTGATGATTTGGCATTTGATTACATATATGAGCAATGGATATTTTTATTGGTAGTTTCAATAATTTAATGTGGTTCATAAATGCGAACCTGCCCAGTACTCCGGTCTCGATCCTTGTTTTCCCACTTGGTCTTTTACACAAACCCTTTGGGCCTTCTGGTCATTGTTTCGTATTTCGCTCTATTATGGGAGCTCTGTGAGGGTTATTGTTGAAATTCTCTATCAGGTCCTGGTTCTTATGGAAAACTTTGTTTCGGTCTTGGCTACGAATGTATAATAGTTTCCTGGACTTGTCTGTGCTACTGGCAACGCATTTCCTTACTACATGAAACTCCTTCGGGCTCTGGAGGTTGGTTCGCTTGTCTTCTTCTGCATAGTGAGTTATTTTCTCTGCTGTTAACTAGAATCGATGTCTGGTTCGATGTTACCTGTCTTGGTTCATTTGACCGATGCTTAGACTCTGTGTTCTTCGTTCCAATGTTTCACTGAATGGGCGTTCTCCTGGCCATGAACTTTACTTGCGTGCTTGTCCGTTTTGGTAGTGAAAATTTCATGCAATCTATCGTACTTTGTTCTATTTTAAGAGAGGAAAAGCAATATGCAATTGTAGGCCTGCACTCTACTTGTTATTTTGAATTCAGTTAGACAATATACAGAAACATGATTTTCACAACATGTAGACGATGATACAAATGGATGATGATTGAATTTGTGCTCTATCTCTTTTATTATTTGTATCTGAAAAATGTTGAACCTTTTTCATGATTTTCATTGTGACATTTATATGCTTTATCTACAGCTAATGGAACTGTGTAGTTACTTTTAGTTGTAGACATTATAGTTACATAACTTATTAAAATTTTGGTTCTGTCTACATGACAAGATTTTACATCTAGACACATTTGTTTTTTCTCTTAAAATGACAGGAAAATTATTAATCTACTATTTATTTAAGTCAGACAAGTAAATAACCCTAACCAACCAAACTACCCTTGACTAATACAAAGATTAAGATAAAAAAAAACCATACCTCCAACTCTGACAAACTAAACATGTAAGACAAACAAAATGTTAACTTAACTTTCCAACCTGGCAGAGACCAACACCTGGTCATGGTGCCTTAGCTGGAAGCTCTTGCATCAAAAGATTATATATAAATCTAAGGATGAAGTTAAGTAATGCAAAGATTCTTTTAATAGTGAATGTTTAATGTGAATTGTCATGTTATTACAAATTCCCCATTATGTTGTTTTTTTATATTAATTAATATTCCAATTATATTTATAGTGTGTTTAATTATATGTTGTATTTTGTTTTTTAATATTAATCAATATTTGAGTTATACTTATAGTGTGTTCAATTACATGTTTTACAGGTAACACTCAGCGTGTTAAGAAAATTACTTGTACCCAATATCATCTTTAATTACAAGATGTTTATGTGGCTAATATTATAAGGTTCCCATGTAGTTAGCATTTTTAAGAAGTTTTCAATTTCTTGTTCTTTTGGTTTTCAGAAGAACTTTGTGATTTTTGTATAAAGAGTATAAGGTGGTATCCATTTCACTTTCTTTTGGTTTCCCAAAAACATTTTGCGATATTCAGTATGGAAAGTATAAAGTGGTAGCTATCTGCAAAGTTGTGGTTGTTTCTATAGGAGCATTTCTTCAACCTGTCATCCATTACAATATCTCTTTAATTACCAGTTTATCACTATAAAGAAGACCTTTACATGTTGTAAATGCCTTGATACAATACCAAATTCAATGCTTATGAAGAGAGTCTTATACTTGAGCCATGAGTCATAGGTTCACCCATGAAGCTTCCCTCAAGTTGCTTGTACCCAAGAAGTGGAAGGTAGTTGATAGAAAAAATTGGACACATTGTGGTGCTCGTAACTTTATTTACTTATTCTAAGCTAAGTTATAACAAAATCTCATTTAAGAAGGATATGGTAACCATCATATCAGGTCTCTAGTTAATAAAGATCATTATTCCTAAATCTTGATTTCATTTTTCCTAAACCTTGAGTTCCTCCTTATGGTTGAAACAATCCATACATCTAAGCTAGCCTCTGATTTGGGACACTTACTATCTCATTGTATTTTGAGATTATGTTAATCCTCCAAGGAGACTGGGTTATCTAAGCATTTAGTGTCAAAAGGAAACTAGTAATTTGATTCAAATTTGATATGGACGCAAGTTGTCTGAGAACATTTGATCCATAAAATAAGCTTCTCACAAGCCAACACTTGTTTCACTAAAATTAAAATCTTAAGTGATTGACCAATTCCTTTGGCCTATGATCTATGCTTCTCTCATTAGTTGTTACATCATTCAAATAGAAATCCTATTAACTAACTATTGTTGGATCAATCAAATGTCCAAGCCAGGTGGGCTAGATAAAGCAATAACCAACTCTTATTGACATTGTGAGATAGAATACAAATTATTATTTGAAGGCATCAATTTATAAATGACCTAGTTATTTGACAGATATTATGGTGATGAAGCATGAAATTGTTATTTTCTAATTAAATTTTAAATGATGATGAATGAATGATTGGTTTATAAGCTTATATTATATTATAGATGAACAAAATATGCATAGGCGATACATAATTAATGATAAGGAATTCTACACTATGGATATACTAACTTGTTAATGTTATTGATGATTTACCTAGAGAATCAAAAAATCATAGGGGCACATTGACATAAGATTACATCAATTTATTTTATTATGTTCTAAATTGAGTTAGAGAAGAGTAGAATTATGTAATTAATCTATATTTTGATTTGGATTATGAAAGTTATTAATGTGTTGACTATTGTATGAGTATGAATAGAGAATATGCCTAATGATTGATCCACATATGGGTTATGAGGTTGTAGACCATCAAGATACGAGGAGAAATATTAGTATTTTGACTTACTAGCACGCCTTTTGTGGCTTTAACTAAAAAACTAGGGACACTTTTACTCCAAGATTACACATTACAACGAGGATAAGTTTTTGACTCAATTAGTAACAAGGATTAGTTGAAGTTACACAATAAGGTGATAACCTTACCCCTTAATAACTATTAGTCTCTTAAGAAAGGGAAATAATGGTGAGTTAACATGTATCAATGATTTTTCCATTTTCTCACAAGGAAAGTTGTTTACTTGAAAGTCATGTGAATTATAATACCCTACAAAAAACAATAATCTAATACTTTAAGTACATAAGATAAACAATCCTTGGTTTCATTAATAAATTAGAAATTTGATAGTGAAATGGGAAGTTAAATTAAAAAGGGCATTGTTTGACGAGGCCATAATTTTTTCGGATGATGAATTTCTCGCCGAAATTGAGTGAATTTGTTTTCAAGAAATCTGACCGTGGGAGTGTTTAAATCATTCTTTTGTTGCTGGAAATAGATTCATTACCAACAAGTACCAATTGGGCACCCAAAATCTTGAAACTTGATAGTTGTAAGCTAGATTTTCTAAAATTTCTAACAAATTTTCCCAAAATAATGTTAGAATTTTTATTATTTTCCAAACAAATTATAACTTATTTAAACCACATCAATTTAAAAAATAAAAATATAACATATATTTACTTGAAAAAAATTTAAATTATAGTAACATGAATAAATATTGAAATCACCTAATATATTATTATATGAACAAATATCTACTTTTTAAACATTTTGAAAAAAACACATATATATAAGGGAATTTGCATTAAATACAATTAAGTTAAATTTTCATTTCATTAAAACTAAAATTTAACAAACCTAAATTTATTAATTTCATTAGACTAAAAGTAAAATTTAACAAATCTAAATTTATTTATCTTATTTTATTTCACATACATTTATTTAATTATATTTAAGAGAATGTTAAATATAATTATAAGATATAGTTTTAATAAATCAAAAGTTTAACTTTATTTTATTTTATATAAATTTTCTTAAATATATTTATCGTAGTTTAATTATAAGATGTTTTTGAGTTTCTTTTATATATAGTCTCTAATTAATTTTCCTTATATTTGAAAGGATCTCTTCAAATGGTATTGAATGTATTAAGATTTTTCCATGAAACTGAAAATATTTAACAAAAATTCAAGATCTCACAAAAAAACAAATATGGTTGATTCCAATCAAAAGGATAAATATGTACCATGGTTAGTTTCCATATTTTTAAATCTTCCTTTATATTATATAATATATATTAAATTAAGTGTTTATATATTATATAAATATGAGACAATTTAACTATTTTACATTTTGATTTTTTTGCTAAAATTTGTTGTGCTATAATTTTTGGTAACATTATAATTTTTCGGTATTTAAAATATGTTTTTAAATACATAATAAATACAATGTTTTGAAAAATCCTGAAAAACTAAGATCGTGTAAATTACATAACTCAAATTTATAATTGACATAAATTTATACTAAATACAATATGCTTAAAAAACAAAAAAGTTAAAAAGTTAAACTATGCTTATAAAAAATCTAAGCAACATACCATTAAACTATATAGATATTATAATGATATACCTTGATATATTATAATGATATACCTTTTGAATATGAAGAAAATAGGAAATAAATTATGAAATGAAATTAAGTTAAGTAACATACTATTAAACTATATAAATATTATAATGATGTACCTTTTGACTATGTAGAAAATATGAAATAAAGAAATTATGAAATGAAATTAAGTTAAATACAACTTCCAACATTGCATTTAATAAATTTAATATGTGGATCCATATATTAAGGGGAAGAAATCGCAACAAGAATACATATTTAAATGGAATTACACGGAAAAAAGAAGGTTGACCCATAGAAATGAAAGTGAATTAATAAATAACTAAGACAATGAACTCATTCTTTACTACTAAGATAACAAGCCTGAGAAGATGAAGGGAACATTTATAATAACAATCATTGAGAACATGAAGGGAACATTATAGTGAGATAGGAAATAGTGAAAATAGGAAATGCAAGAGTTAAGTTAGTAAAATTTAATATTTATAATTTTAAATAAATATTATAAGTACATTTGTATATAAGTTAAATGGGAATGAATATTAGGTTATAGTAACTTAATAAAATATGGTTTTAAATGGAAAAGTTGGTATGAACCAAAAAAAATTAAAAAGAGATTTTGGATTTACATTATAGTGTTAGATTGTTATCATAATGCTAGAATACATTTTTTTGGAAATTATAATTATATATATATATATATTATATGAATGAAAATAGATACAAAATTATTGTATGAGATTTTTTATTTGTAAAACAAGAGACTTATTCTTAAACTTATTTTAGATAGCCAATTTAAATTTTAAAGTCTATTAGAAGTCTATATACTCAAATTGCTTTGGATTTGACTAATAACCTTTTAAAGAAGTACTATCTTAGCAACTTATACACTGAATTATATATCATTTATATATGAAAACATCATTGAAAGGTAAAATTAAGAACTGATATTATGTATTATTACAAATTAATATTATGTTTTCATTTCGAATGATATTTAATTACTAATGTCTTTCTTTTTTATTTGGGGAAGAAAGTTCTAATTAAGAGTTGAAACATGTCATTTAAAGCATTAAACTTGTGTGAGGATCACACTTTTCATTCTACGTAGAGTGATGGAGGGATTATATGATTCGAGCCTTTTCATGCTTTTGCTGGAGGTCTGTAGGAAACAACAATTGATAGGATATCCTCATTATTCTCTAAAGGAATAACATGAAATCAAATTCTATCAATTCATTTTATGGGGGAGCCGATAGATTAGATCTAGTCATAAGAAAGGAAGAATGCTTGATGTAAATAAAATAACTCCTTGGTCTTTGATCCCTCACTATGAACAACCTTGGATTAGTGTAACAAATGGGATGTATTTATCCATGTCCTCATGATGGGAGCAGAGCAAGTTCAAAAAAGGATCTTGGAGTGTCCCGTGATTGGGTCAAGAGACTCTTTCATAGCCTTCTTTTCTCATCAAAAGTGATTTCCATTTCTTGGATTAGTGTAACAAATGGGATGTATTTATCCATGTCCTCACTATGGGAGCAAAGCAAGTTCAAAAAAGGATCTTGGAGTGTCCAGTGATTCGGTCAAGAGACTCTTTCATAGCCTTCTTTTCTCATCAAAAGTGATTTCCATTTCTTGGATTAGTGTAACAAATGAGATGTATTTATCCATGTCCTCACGATGGGAGCAAAGCAAGTTCAAAAAAGAATCTTGGAGTGTCCCGTGATTGGGTCAAGGGACTCTTTCATAACCTTCTTTTCTCATCAAAAGTGATTTCCATTTGCTCGTCATTCACTCAGTGAAGAGCTCGTCATTCACTCAGTAAAGAAATTAAAAAAAAAGGGAAGAGAACAAACACACTTGAGAGTGCAATACAACAGAGAGAAAGTTATATAATACATGCATTCAGGAATTCAAAGCGCAATTAAATTATGTGGAATAGAATTTAGTTTTAGTTATATTATACCCATACCTTAATATTAAAAAAAACCTAACAGGTTATTATAATAATCAAAATTACACAACAAAAGAGAGTGAATGTAGAGCCCAAATCACCACGTACCGATACCTTAATATATAAAAAAACCTAACACGTTATTATAATAATCAAAATTACGCAACAAAGGAGACTGGATGTAGAGCCCAAATCACCACGTAAGGTCAAAATACTTTAAAAGGCCAGCATCACAAAATACTTTAAAAGTTTTCTTGCAAAATTAGGTATGTCTGGTCTCTACCGTAATAATGATATTGGTGATAGATTAACCGATGTTATGGACCATTCTCAAAACTACGTCAAGGAATGAATCAACTCATAAAGTGACATAAGGAAAAGGGACTGTCACCAACATTGTGAGAGCCCACGAGAAAGTGGCGTAACTTATTTCCATGCTATAATGACTCCGCTAAATATGGAGAGAAAATGTGAGAGCGCACGAGAAAGTGGCGTAACTTATTTCCATGCTGTAATGACTCCGCTAAATATGGAGAGAAAAAGTAAGTTGTTAGATGAAAAGTCAAGCAAATATGTCTCAGTTAAGCATGAGAAAAGGAGGAGACTCATGAATTATATAAATTAGAATAAGAAAATAATAATTATCAATCAGGTTTAAAGAATTTTAAATTTTTAAATTATGAATAATTAAAATTCAATAATTTTGGAATATTATTAGAATTTGATCATTTTGGAATATTTTTTTGATAAATATTAATTTGTTTATTAGATATTCTAATAAATAATATAAAAATAATTTTTTTGGTTAAAATAATTTTTTATTTGGAATGTTATTTTTCTGAGTCATATTATTTATGTTGGTTGGAATCAACATTTCGAACCAATTTTTGTGGTTCATTATAAATAATGTACAAATATTTTTTTTGGTTAAAATTATTTTATATGTGCAGCGTTATTATTTTTCGGAGTCATCGCAATCATGTTTGTTGGAATCAACAACCAAGGCTTGTGGTTCATCATCAGGATTAGATCCATGAGTGAAATAAGCTAATTGGAAATTAGAATAGTTTCGACATTTTAAATATTTCACATCGTAGTCTTAAGAGTTTCCAATCTTAATTTTGAATTTAATAACTTTAATTTAAATAATCTTTTTTGGCTCATAAAAAGATCCTTCTCAACTCATATTAGATACGTATTTAAAATAAATCTATATTAGTGAATATGAATAAAGTTAACAATTCCATTAAACTATTAAACATGTAAAAGTCTGAATTAATTATCTTTAATTTTCTTATATTTATCCAATATTTAAAATATTTGATACTTTTACTTATATCAATCACATTATTAATATAATTATTTAAAATTCATTCCAAGAATATTCCACACTATTCGTGGAAGATTGCATCATTAATTTGAAGGTTCAATCATTGTTGGTGGTTTCAACTTTCGGCGAAGTAACATTTCAGAATAATCTCACCAATGCACTTCGCTCAACGATCAATGCAAATTTATTTGATGAAGAGAGACCAATGACTCATTCAACGCCGGCACCTAACTACTCAAAGAGAGCCAATCCCCCCGTAAAATATGAGCCCTATAAAGTGTAAGTGCCTCGATATCCTCGTGGGCTCCCTGCTTCGCTTCTAAGAAGAAATTTCATGACAAACACATGCTCCTCGCGAGACCTAGGAAAACTATTGTAAGATCTACCTACTTGACAATTGTAAGATGTACCTATTCGCAAGGAAAAATAGCATGAATGTCATACATGAACCAGATAGACAACGCTTCATCCAAGGGTTCCTTGCAGGTGGATTACTGCATTGTTTCACATTTTTAAGTTGGTTAATTTTATCTTTTATTTTGTTAAAATTACTCATCAAATTGGGCATAGGCTTGTTCATGATATGGCCAAATTTAATTTCTCAATGTATTTTGTTTAACATTTTTAAGTTGGTTAGTGTTATTTTTTATTTGGTTAAACTTACTCATCAATCGTGTATAGGTTTGTTAATGATACGGACAAGTCTGATTTCTCAATGTATTTTACAAACGAACCTACTAAGTGGTTGATTAATGCCGGTTTGGTGAAGTGAGTTGTTTTTTTAATTGTTGACTAGTATAGAACGTAGTTGGAATATGAAGTGATTATATATATATATATAAAAAAAAACACAATTTGGTTTTAGCATTAGCATAATCTGGGTTTCACTATTATGAAATGGGGCCGAAGGCATTCATTAATGTATGTAACACGTATATTAACGTGGAATATAAGTATTAGTGAGGGAGGTTAATAATTTGAAATTTAGTTGGTTTGTTTTTTGGGTTTGTAATGAGAAGTGGTTTTAATGAATTACATAAATTATAAATATTTAATTAATTGATTCTAGTTGATAGTTGATATGAATAATTTTTAATCTTTTTTATTTGAGCTTGGATTTTATTGTTTTTTAGTTCATATGCATGTTACTTTTTTGCCAAAATCTTATCATATCATAATACAAAAGAAATGCAATTGAAACATGGGTTTCAAGCGTACAAGAATTGTGTATGCAAGTCACTTCTTGAGTGTAAACGTAAACATGAAAAATGGAGGATGAATGAAATTCAATCCGAAGCTTTAAGGAAAAAAAAAATTGGATCTTGGGACGAGTTATCTCAACAAAACTGTGTGCACTGGTTGGTTATGGAACATTATGAATGAAAAACCTTAAAATCATATTTGCCATTCATTCTTGTTTTAATTATTTAAGCAGAGTAATATAATAACAATGGATTTATGAACATGAAGTTGTTGGAGAAAGTTATAAGTAATGACTTCACAAAGAATGTGGCAAGGTATAAGATGCAAAGCAAAGACTTTGAGTTTATTGTGGAAAGTTTTTCCACATTAACCATATGTGCTAGGTTGAGTGGAAAACCTCTATAGTAAGGTTTCATTTTCACTCATTTTTATAAAATAGCCGAGGACAATACACTCTATATAGATAAGTAGGATTGAATACCATCTATGCAATATATTAGTATATAATCAAATATTCAATCTATTAAAGAGGTCAACTTTTATTAATTTTAAATATCATTTTCAACACTGCAAAAGAATGGACCACTATTAATGTGACTCTATTAAGTATTTGTTTAACAACATTTTTACTCCCAAGGACAATTAGATAATATCATCATAAATAATCTAGAGAAAATATTACACAAGCCTACAATGTCATCGTCCTTTGTAGTGGCCAAGACCACTATTAATGTGACTCTATTAAGTATTTGTTTAACAACATTTTTACTCCCAAGGACAATTAGATAATATCATCATAAATAATCTAGAGAAAATATTACACAAGCCTACAATGTCATCGTCCTTTGTAGTGGCCATATGACTAGTAGGGCTTACGGCCTTATTATAGTACTTACTTTGAAGTAGTTACAAATGATTTAAGGGTAAGATATATATTATAGTACTTACTTTGAAATAGTTACAAATGATTTAAGGGTAAGATATATACATTACGTAAAAATAATATTTTGCATCTTGAACAATTTTAGAGAGAACTTTGTAGATAACAATATTGTAAGGGAATAGATCGACGTATAGTTTAATTGTTCTAGGTTTTGGATATTTTTTGCAATAACTCATAGATATAATTTATTTTTTGCAATAACTCATAGATATAATTTTTGGTAAGATTGTGACTTTTAGCTATTTAAAATGTGTTTTAGAATGCATAAATAGATTGAAGATTTTGAAAAAACTTTAGAGCGCTCGAATTATACAAACTAAACAACCTAAATTTAAAATTCCAAAACATTTTTACTAAATTTTAAATAAAATTTAAAAGTATACCAAAAAACATAATTTAAAACCAAAAAATTTAAAAATCAATACCTTTCAAACAAGTCACTACATGGGTATTAGTGAGTATTATACAAGCTACTACTAAGGTAAAACTCTTACATTACGTGCAAAAAAAAGTTGGTAAAAAGAAGGTTCTCACATTTAGATATTGTTTTAATTAATACGGTGGTAAAGGGAGGCTGTTAAAGATAAATATCATTTTAATTAATTGAAATTACAAATGTTTTTATTTAAAAAATAATGTTTCTTTTATAATTATAACTTTAGGCAATTATATATTTATTAACGTTTAATTTTTTATTTTTTTTTCAAGTTGTCTGTGTTCTTCCATATTTGACCTTTGGCTTTAGAAACACTGACTCAGCGGCATCTAAGCCATCAAAATCACTCGCATCCGCCGACACACCAGCCATAAGTTCACTAGATTTTACCATGTCTCCTCCCCCTAGCAAGAAAGCAACAAACTCAGTGAGGTTTGATCTTGGGTTGCCTCACTAAAAAGACCCCTCCTCAAGTAATTGTATTAATAAAACGTAACATTTATTATGTTTAATTAAAATATATATATATATAAAAGTTTTAAATATTGAAAAAGAAAATCTATAATCATACAAATAAAATGTTATTCAAAATATATAAAAGTTTATTAATTAATATAAATGATTTTAAAATTTTTGTGTGATAGAAGACAATAAGAATTTTTGTTTCAAAAAAAAAAGTTAGATTAGATATATTTTAAAATAGCATTGAATCTTTGGAGTAATTTTAATCCTTCTAATAAAGTCATTTCTAGAGTTTTTTTTTTTTTTTTTTCCAATGAAAATTTTCTTACTTTTCTATTAAAATAAGAAGTTTACATGCATTCACTCAATTATAGAAGCAATTCTTCTAAACTAAACTAAATTGTATAGACATCCATATATAAGAAATTCAGTGCTAGTAAAAAATGTTCCTGAGTAAATAAAATAATATGAGATATAAAACTATTAAAAAAAAAGAAAAGAAAAAAAATTAATGCTCTAGGAGGCCCAAAAAACCAAGCCAAGAAAAACAGAATAAAAAACATTGTATCAAATCCTCCCAACATATTGAGAGTAGTATTTCCCAAAACAAGTAAATGTAGGCTTTTGAAGTGATTTTTATGAAGAGAAATATTTATGAAAGCTTGAGAGTAGTATGATGGACCGGTCTCTGGCTCTAATGACAATCTTCCTAGTTTGATTGCAATATCTTCTATGTCTCTGGTTTGGTCTCTTTTCAATCCCCTAAGATCATCAGTCATTAAATCTTAACTCGTGCAATGATGGAAGCCTTGTAATTGCTGTCACAAACTAATAACAATTCCGCCTTGCTGCAATTCAATATCTATTCACTGTTCTCATAAATGAAAATCGAGTATATGGAGTGTGTGCGCACAGAACCTTTGAACACACCCACAGTATATCATTATAACACTATACCATGTAAGCGTAGAACGCATTAGCAGCATATAGGCACGGCATTAACAGAATTGATGACTTATGCGTATAGCGCATATGCATTTAAATAACACCACACCCATGTTGTATAATATTACAAATAAACAGTACGAAAATTATAGTTGCAGCATATGAAATTTAAGTGGACAGCACACTATTATGGTTTGTTTTAACTGCCACGGTATACATTAATTTCTACAGCGTTAAAATGTAAGTACCACAGCTTCCACCGAATCCTACAGGTATACATATCATAAAACAACAGTCCACGCACCGCTATTTTGAAGCACCTCCAAATCCTTTTTTATTCAACCATAAAATGTGAACTGCACGGAGGACCTCCCTTATTACACAGCTAAACATCATATCATTTCACACAGGTCCACGCTCTCCAATTCTATCCAAGACACTCGGTTTTCTCTTTGAATAGTTGCGCACTCGACCCTTATCTTCCTACCACTTACTAACACAAATATACGAAAGTTCTACATGAGAGAATATTTTTCCCTTGGCGGCCAAGTTTGACAACTTTCTTTTTTTTTTATCATCCATAGCTGCCTTATTACAAAACCAGTCACACATAGACAACTAATCTAGCATGCCTTATTCTAAGCCTATCTAGAAAAGATGGCATGTTTTTTTTTCCTCCCTATCTAGTTTCTAACTTTAACTAAAAAAGCATAGAAACAACAGGCAGAGGATCCCACTCCTTGCCTGTAGATAATCTTTTTGATTTTTGGAATAAATCAAAAGATTTTTCCCCTTCAATCACATGCGCCTGCATCAGACTCCCAAGGTAGAAAAATTCATGGTCTCCTGATCATGTGGTTTGTAGTCTTGGTCCTCTCGAATCCCATACTTTGTTCTGCAACCGTCCAAATGCTTTATTCCTTTGCTTCCGCTGCATTTCAGTTGTCCTTTCCTCCATCTTCTTATTTCTGTCGATCAAGTTCAAATTCTGATCGATCTTGCTTGCTGCTATTTCTATTTTCCTCCATTTGGATTTCTGCATCATCAGCTGCCATATTTCTTCAATTTCTATGTCCAGCATGCTATTGTTGTTCCCGGTTTCTGTTAATTCAACTGCTAACATAGAAGTTGCTTCCGCTGCCACCATAGATGTTGCTACCTCCCAAACTTCATGTCCCTCTACAACATACTTTGGCTCATCACCTGTAAACACAATCAAATTGTTAGCATTAAAATTACAAGACCCACTGGTCTTATTTGTCGATTCAGTCACCAACTTTTTCCCCTGCAGCTTCAAGTCTTTTTCAAGACCCAAAAATTTTCATTGGCTTTCTCCTCAGCTTTCTCTGGCAATATTTCAGCATGTTGATTTGTATTCACCATGAGACTGTCAGCTAGTCTCGCCTTCTTACCCTCTTCTGCTTCATCACTGTCCTTCATGAAAACTTCCCTGCCGTGTTTCCTCAGTAAATTAACCTGTGCATGAGTTCTTTGTCTCTCCAGTTCTCTTCTCTGAAGATCTAGTTTCCTGTATAATTCAATAACTTCATTAGGAGTGGATTTTGGGAATTTCACATAACCATTTATACCTTCAACAACATTTGACCAATCTTCAGTTGGTCCTTCTTTCTCTGCATCAACATTCTGATTAGATTCCTTCTTCATGACAATATCAGCCAATTGTCTTTCACCTACAAACATACACAAATTGTCAGATTTAAAACCATGTGCCCCTTTTTCCTTACTTGAAGTTTCAGTCTTCAAGTCTTCATCTTCACTATCTTCCAGAAATTCTCCTTGTTCCATTTCAACTTCCTCTTGACTCATCTTCTTGCCATTTATCTTGGCATCCTCTTTCTTATGTCCTCTACTGTGGCTTTTTCCTGAACCTCTGCTATGACTATTAGTAGTCAGCTCCTTTGCAACAAGCCTCTGCAACAGCTAGTCCTCCTAGCTGCAATCTTACCTCACTAAGCTCTCCTCACTTAGTCTTTTGGTAAGCACGGTCCTCCGTCTGGAACCTCTTCCTGAGCAACACCTTTGCTCCTTCTAGGCTTCTGCAATCTCCCACGCTCTCCTGAGAACACTTCAGTTGTTCTCTCTATCCAATTCATTATTGGATTCTTCAGGTTCACTGCCACTCCTCTGCAACCATAAACTTCAATTCATAAATTTCAAATCAAAAAAATCATCTCACCTTTAAGATCTTGTAGGATCTTGTCTGCCATCCTGTTCACTTGCAATTGTGTATGCTGCATATCAGATTTAATATCTGATCTTCATCATTCATCACACATTCAAAAATACATTTCAGTTCAAAAAACAAACTTCTTCAAAAAAAAATCCTGCTCTGATACCACTAATGATGGACCGGTCTTTGGCTCTAATGACAATCTTCCTAGTTTGATTACAATATCTTCTATGTCTCCGGTTTGGTCTCTTTTCAATCCCCTGAGATCATCAGTCATTAAATCTTAACTCGTGCAGTGATGGAAGCCTTGTAATTGCTGTCACAAACTGATAACAATTCCGCCTTGCTGCAATTGAATATCTATTCACTGTTCTCATAAATGAAAATAGAGTATATGGAGTGTGTGCGCACAGAACCTTTGAACGCACCCACAGTATATGATTATAACACTATACCATGTAAGCGTAGAACGCATTAGCAGCATATAGGCACGTCATTAACAGCACTGATGACTTATGCGTACAGCGCATATGCATTTAAATAACACCACACCCACGCTGTATAATATTACAAATAAACACTACGGAAATTATAGTTGCAGCATATGAAATTTAAGTGGACAGTGCACTGTTATGGTTTGTTTTAACTGCCACGGTATACATTAATTTCTACAGCGTTCAAATGTAAGTACCGTAGCTTCCACCGAGTACTACAGGCATACATATCATAAAACAACAATCCACGCACCGTTATTTTGAAGCACCTCCAAATCCTTTTTTATTCAACCATAAAATGTGAACTGCGCGGAGGACCTCCCTTATTACACAACTAAACAGCGTATCATTTCACACAGGTCCACGCTCTCCAATTCTATCCAAGACACTCGGTTTTCTCTTTGAAGAGCTGTGCACTCGACCCTTATCTTCCTACCACTTACTAACACAAATATACTAAAGTTCTACATGAGAGAAGATTTTTCCCTTGGCGGCCAAGTTTGACAACTTTCTTTTTTTTTTTTATCATCCATAGCTGCCTTATTACAAAAGCAGTCACACATAGACAACTAATTTAGCATGCCTTATTCTAAGCCTATCTAGAAAAGATGGCATGTTTTTTTTTCCTCCCTATCTAGTTTCTAAATTTAACTAAAAAAGCATAGAAACAGCAGGCAAAGGATCCCACTCCTTGCTTGTAGATAATCTTTTTGATTTTTGGAATAAATCAAAAGATTTTTCCCCTTCAGTCACATGCGCCTGCATCATAGTATTTCCCAAAACAAGTAAATGTAGGCTTTTGAAAACATTTGCAGATATTTATGAAAGCTTGGACTTGACAGAGGCAAAAAAAACTGAACCCCAAGAAAAGTGATATTTATCTTCTTTTGGCCATGCATGTACACTCCCATTCTTAAAAAAATACGTGTCTTTCTTTGGCTAAGACAACCCTCTTCGATAAGGAATCCTCATGAGTGTTTCATTATATGAGAATGTTCTGAAAAGATAGATATTGAAAAAATTTCTCCATATCATTACTCTGTTTTTTCAGTAAAATAAATATAATGCCTTAATTTTTTTTTAGCCTAATAACCAATAAGTATATATTTAGAGTAACCACAAAGTTATAAAATAACCTATTCTTGTAAAAAGCAAAAAAACCCCACCAGCAATAAGTTTCTCTTTAATATTTATTCTAGTTCCAATGTTCATCCAAATATAGAAAGAGAAAAAACCAAGGGTTTTGATGTAGTCACTACATTTCATTGCCTGAAAAGCACCATCAAGAAGCCTATAATGCAGTCCTGTAATATCGAAAGGAAACAAAATTCCCTGGATTCTGCCACAAGCTCCCTGGAGAGTTACTTAAGCACCTGAGGATGAGCGCAACTTAAATATTGAATCTTAATATAACTAATATGGATTTTTTAAGAAATTATTCATTGTATATCATGAATACTACTTAAATTATAGTAAATAAAATTATTGACAAATCCCCTATAACTAATACACATTTTCAAAAACGTTAACCCAAGATCTTAATACAAAATAAAAATAAAACTACTCCAGCGCAACAAAGAATCTTAATGAAAAAACTAGTGCAGTACGACCCAAAAAAAATAATGACAAATCATTCAGAAGTTTTAATCCCTTAGGTACAAAAGCGGGAAGTTATATGGAAAATAAGAAAGTATGTCTCCATTAAAGAGTGGAAATTATATGGAAACTATAAAATATGTTTTCACTAAGATATCAAATAGAAAATTTATTAATTATATAATATAGATTATAAATTATTTATTAGAATAAAAATTTAACGCGAATATTTTTTTAAAGATTAGATTGTAATTAGTAGTATTTAGTTTCATTATTTTGATTCAATATTAATATATCAGGTTTGGAAAATTATTCAAGATATAATCAATAGTGAAAATAGGTTTACAGAAGATTAAGAGATTCTCGAGAAGAGATATAGATCAAGTCATATTTAATATTCATATCAGTTTAAGGAATTAATATGTCATAATGTAGGTATTGCTTTATTAAATTATTTGAATATCCATTAATGCTCAAGATAATTCTTTGTGAAAAAACAAAAATAATTAACTTCATAACATGCATAAGAGAGATGAGGAGTTTATTATTCATGAAAGAGCTTAACTGGACAACATATTTTAGCTAATCAGCATCTTTGCCTTTATAATCAAGAAGCCAGGATTTGGAACCTTGTACATCCCTTAAAGATACAAATTCAAATCCTAGATTCAATACAAGAGGAATGAAAGGTTGTTTGTATGAAGAGGAATGACCGAACAAGAATCTCCTAACTAATCAAAGGCTCTATCTTGAGAATTAAGAGAACTAAGTTGAAAATGTTGAAAGTCTTTCAAGACTGAGCCTACATTCAGTTAGACAATGTTGAGAGAATAACCTTACAAGAAAATCCTAACCTCACCTTGTTCAAGGATCCCATCATAATCGCAAGACCCTCACATAACCATTAGGAATAATTGAATTGCCTCGAAATCCTTACGAGTTCCCTAAACCTTCAAATGTTAGATAACAAAACTTTGAGGGCTAAGTCAAATCAACATTATTTACAACAACCAAATCATTATTAACAAGATAGATATTGTTGGATTCATGGATTTGAGAGAATGTTTCAATATCAATAAACAAATTACTCAAGTTGTAAGATTCTTCTAGTCTTATATATGAAGATGTATAGATCAGAAATATTTCATGAATAACTCGAACTAAAGAATTAACTCCATTGAACGCTAGTGACCAAAAGCTATAAAGAGGGTGCTCAATAATTACATTATTTTCCTCTTTCAAATATGAACCCTTATTGCCTTGTATCAATTGAAAATATAATTTTTCAGATTGAGAATTTAGAGGATTTGACATATTTTCAACATTAATTCATTTATTAAATGCATTAGCACACAAGGGGCAATGAACTGAGGAAGATATTCAAGTAAGAAATTTTTTTATGATCGAATTAGATTCTAGATCTAAATTTTGTGAGTTTGAATCTTCTAGAGAAGTCAAGAAATCAACAAATGTATAAGGATATTCATCATCGCATGTATCAATGATGTCATTATTAACAAGATGAAAGTTTCCTAAACCTTCGTTTTGATTAAGAGTTTCAATTTCACTTTATTGATTAGTGAGAACAACAAGCTCTCCATTGACCATGAATGTAGAAACATCATCTTCAGATAGTGGGATTTGGAAGATAGAAGAGAGATCAGACATGTCTTCATTCTTTTGCTCTTATACATGTGAAATGTTACCACCTTGCACCTAATCACTATTTAACCGAGTAGAATGAGAGTCAAAATAATTTGAAATGACTGTTAGTGGAACAGATTGATCAAGTGAATCAAGGTAGAAAGAGTTATGAAGTGTGAATGATAATGGATGAAAAGAATCCCTTGAAGAGACGATACTGGTAATCAAATTTGATTCAAGATTTATATTATTCTCATTTATGTCATCCCAATGAATCAATGGATCAACCTTCACATTAGGCTCCATGAAATCATTCAAACATTCAAGGTCATCATGGGTGAGATCTTAGTCACTGAAAGTGGATAGAGGTGAGAGATTTCCATGAAGAGATCTATGAACATATTCTGGAGGATGTTCAAGGCGATGGTGTTGGGTCTTATCGTCAAGAGGAGGTGATTTATCGATTTTATGTTCAAGTTGTCCTACCTCAGAGAGAACTGTAATAGGATGTACCACAGGGAGATTTTTCTCCCTTTTATCTAAGATTTCTTGATCACCGATATTGTTGATAATAAGAATTGCCAATATAGGCAAAAGGGACCTCTCAATCCGGTAATGAAACTAGAGGGTGAGATATATTATGGTTAGTAATTTCTTCCTCCCAGATTTGGGGCATCCCGTGACTTAGAAAGGTTGGAAAAATAACCAACATAAGATCTGGCTAATTTGGGATTTGAAGATTGCCAGCAACATGAGATGACGAATTATAAATAATAATTTCATATTCAAATTATATCAGCAATATGCAAACCCACTATCAAAATTTTCTATCTAACAAATCCCAGTCTATATCTCTTTCAGAAAATTCATAGTGAAGATGTAGGAATCTATCAACAAAATCTTTCAATGATTCATTTGGTTTAACTCTAAGTTTATTGATCTGATTATACACACTTTGATAATCATACCTGTCAAAATATTCAAGGAGATCCTTAATGAGTTTCTCGAACAAATGGATAGAAGTGTCTGGTAAGATATTTCACCATTCCTTAACATGACCTTCAAGTGTGAGGGTGATACTAGCAACATATTCATAATACACTTCATTTAGAATGGAAAATTTTAAGAAACTGAAGCATATGTTCTACTATAGATATTTGACCCTCATTGTCAAACTTATTTTGTCACAAATGATGAATTATTTCCATGGGGATTGTAAGATCTAATATTTTGGAAAAACATCCCAGGATTAAGATTTGGGGAGGAGACATTTAAGATGAAATATTCAATCTAGACTCCAAAGACTTAGCTTGTCATATAGTCATCCTTCATTGTCAAAATTTGTTGATGGCACCATATAATCTGCCAACACTAGGGGTCTCCCTGGTATGAAGTCCTAATTAGGCCTCACACCATTTGGGATAGGATCCCCATCCGGGATACTAGACTGACTTCCATCATGTGTATGTGTTTATCTTGGATATCAAATGAAGAGAGTTGAATGTGAAACCAAATGTAATATATTAGAAGAATGAGCATGAGATCAACTCTCCATTGATAGCTTGTGGATCATGATATAAGAATACAACAACAACATAACAAGAAAGAGCATGCCTTAATGAAGAATGAGATAGCTGACACTAATTATGACATACACAATAGGAAAGTGCTAGAAATCAACTGCAAATTAGTTCACAATAAATCACCAACATTAACATTGAATAAATATCATAATTAAATCCAACATACAATTTGCATGTAACAAATTAGTTCATAAATAGGTAACCAGTATGAAACACACATGCATACATAATTGGAGTACGAGAAAGCTAATATAACAATAGAGGAATGTTCGAGAATCGATGCATGAATTGACAATCTTCTCATTCATATTGCCACCAATGCAAAACATTGATCTGGACTTATGCAGGAACACAAAAAAATACAGATATAAACATAAACAGAGAGATGCATGAGAAATAAAACTTCATTTTAGTAATAACAAAGAATTGAAGTATGCTTACATACAGAATGATAATAAACTAGCTCGGGCAATGGTAGCTTATCTCTGAGAAGAGATCTTAAAACTACATGCCTCTGAATTGTTTTATAATGAGGCTCAGGTACCTTTTTATTATTAAAAAACAAAAAAAAAACCTAAAAAACCAAAACCCTAAACCTCGGAGATGAAACACCAAGAGTTTGTGGGCCCTATTGGGTTTAGCTAGTTAGCCAATTTCCTGGGGTAGTAACTTGGCCATATGATCTTCGTTTCATGTGTAATATACCTTATTGTAAATATCTCTCTGAGTTCTATAGTATTTGACGCAATCTCCTATCTATTGTTATGGGCATGCTGCGGACCTAAAAACACATCGTTTAGGGGGTCAAAACAGCTCCAGAAGTTCAGGAATCGAAAAACTACTAAAATAGTAAATGCTACTATAATCAAGGAAACAAATGAAACTAAGTGGAGGTATAGGTGGAATAGGTGGGTGGCCACCAATCTTAACCTGGATCAGTTCTCCCCCCTTATGAAGCAATGGTCCACATTGCGTGCAGAGGCTCCATGAGGTGAGGAATGTTTTGTTGAACTTGGTCCCTGATGAACCACATTCCCTCGTGAAGGATTTAGCCTACTTTGACAACTCAATATAGCTAGATCCTCTAGTGGCGAGTGTTCTTGATTTCTGTTTCCATGATCTTGTCAATTGTGGCCTAGTCGATGCAACTTGGTTTGAGCTCTATTGGTGTCAACTGATCAACAACATCGAATGTGTCCAACAATGGAGGAAAGTATGGTCGTAGTCGGTCCACATTGAATATTGGGTGGAGACCAAGGAATGGTGGAATTCTAAGCTCAAATGCAACGTCTCCTACATACTTGGTGATGGTGTACAACCCATATCAAAGCGGGTGAAGCTTGTGGTGGGACCCAACAAGCTGCTCCTTTGAAAAATGTAACAAAACATTGTCACCCACCTAGAACTTATGTGGTACTCGATGTTGATCATGATGTTTCTTGAACAGAGCATTGTCTCTGTCTGATATGTCATGGACCTTATGTTGGATGTGTTGAATGCACTCAATGTAGTTGTTAACTTGTTTAGCTTCTGACTAGACATGAGCTGAATCTACTTGAGTAGATGCAAATGGTATGACCACATCAATGGGATATAGTGGTTGGAATCCCAAACCCACCTGAAAGTGGTTGTGGCTAGTTGAGCTATGGAGAGCTCTTTTGTATCTATGTTGTGCATAGGGGAGTCTTTCATCTCATGTGCATGGATGCTTCGAGTTGTACATGCAAAAAATGTGTACGTCGTCCTATTAATGACCTTTGTTTGGCCATTAGTGTGGGCTTAGAAGGTCGTGGACTTAGTGAGCTTGGTATCCAACATCAACTAGAGGCTTCATTAAAATGTTCTCAAGAACCTACGGTATTGATCTGAGTTAATGGACTGTGGGATCCAAAAAATTACCCACACTCGTTCAAAGAAGAGCTTAGCAATGGCTTCTATTGTGATACTCTTCTTGTAAGCTTATAGAATTACTATCTTAGAGAATCTTTCAATGATGACAAACACACAGTCATTGACATGCTTGGTAGAAGGAAGGCCTGACATGTAATCCATGGAGATGGATTCCCAAGGTCGACTAGGAGTAGGAAAAGGAGTATATAGGCCTTACTTCTTGATTTTTGGTTTGGAAATGACACAAACAATGCAAGATCTGATGTACTTCCCATTGGCATCATGTCGATAGTTCGACTAATAAAAATAATTCTATAGCACTACCACTATTTTCTCTACTCTAAAATGTCCAGCGACCCGACTTTAGTGTGCCTCCCAAATCATCTTGTCATGGTTGCTTGTAAGAACACAGCGGTGTCCCAAGTGGCACAATAGTTTTCTCTAGAGGTAAAAATCTGGAAATTTCTTGCCTTCAATGAGTATCTGGTACGTGTTGTTGAATTCTGGATCTCTATTGTAAAGATGCGGCCACCCTAAAGTCTTGTGTCCATAAGAATCGAGCAAAGTGGTCAGCACCATAACTAGTGGTTGGATGAGACAGTCTGCAACATTATTTTTGTTTCCATTCTTGTACCTGATGTTTAAATGGAACTGTTGCATATATGTGGACAATTTCTCATGGTGATGGTTTGAAGTCCCTTATGTTTGTATGAACTATAGCGGTCAGTGGTTGGTGTGGATGACCGTTTCCTTCACCATAATGTAATGCTTCCATTGTCGGCAAGCATACACAATAGAATACATCTCTTTTTCATAAGTGAGATACTTTCGGACTGTATCTAAAAGTGTCTCACTGTGATATGTCATTGGATGCCCCTACTAGGTAATAATTGCACCAGTAGATTAGTCGGAGGTGAATGTCTTAATCTCAAATGGTTGTTTTAGGTATGGTAATGTGAACACTAGTGCAAGGCAGAGGTGATGCTTCAACTCAGAAAATCACCTTTTTTTGGGATTCAGACCAAAAGAACTTTTCTTTCGCTTTGCCCTTGGTGACTTGACTCAAAGGCCAAGTGATATGAGACAATCCCAACATGAACTTGCAATATAAATTGGAACCAGAAAGCTACAGAGATCTATTAGAGTGGTTGGGGTTGGCTAATTTCAAATAACTTATATCTTGGTTGGGTCGACATGCACACCCTACTCATTAATGATGTACCCTAGATATTGAACATAGGTCATACCAAAAGTGCATTTCTTCAAATTGGCACATAATTTGTGCTATCGCAACATTTGGAGGACCTATCTAATATGGTGTATGTGCTCTTCCCAAATCTAGATGAAGATTAGGATGTCGTCCACGTAAACTACCATGAATGAGTTTGTAAAGGGATGCAAGATTTCATCCATCAACCCCATGAATGTTGTGGGGGAATTCGTCAACCTGAAAGGCATGACTAAATATTCAAAATGGATTTGAAGGCAATCTTCCATACATCAAAGGGTTCAGCTGATACCTGGTATTAATCACACTTCAAGTCAATCTAGCTAAAATATTTGGTCCCCTTGAGCTGGTCC
Organism: Pinus taeda; assembly: GCA_000404065.3. Lineage (NCBI taxonomy): Eukaryota > Viridiplantae > Streptophyta > Pinopsida > Pinales > Pinaceae > Pinus > Pinus taeda. The sequence goes on along the minus strand of APFE031466285.1, from coordinate 216,954 downwards.
AGAACATCATCAATCTATGGGATTGGATACCTATTATGGACAATGATCTTATTTATCGCCCGATAGTCAATGCAAAGTCTCCAAATGTTGTCTTTGTTTTGTAACAACATAATCAGGCTCCCACAGGGTGACCAACTTGGCTTGATGTGCCCTTTCTGCAACAAGTCCTAAATTTGCCTCTTAATTTCATCATTCTCCATAACATAGTGTTGGTAGATCGGTCTATTGGGTAGTGTTGCGCTAGAGGTCAGATCAATGGAGTGCTTGACTTAATAGTGTAGGTGTGCCCCTGTGGGTGAGGTGAAGATGTCCTGATACTCTTCCATGACCTTTTACATCTTCTATTGTCGTGTGAAGGAGCCCTATCTAGAGGCTGCGAATGTGGCCACAACCTTCTTCTTTCCCGAAGGGTGAATAATAAGCAAGACAAATTTCCAAGTCTGATAAATGATATTACTACATTTCTTCAGATAGATAAAAGAGATGGCGATATACATTGCTACCTCCAGTATCATGTTTAACTTATTTCCCAAAGAAATAATGAGAGTGTGATCCCTAAACTCATACATAGCTTGTCGCTTCCACAAGTATGGTTGGCTTAATAATACATCACAAACTTCAAGAGGAGCAACATCACACAATACCACATTTGTGAAGGACTTGACGTTGTAGGGAAGGCGACACTATTGGCTGACACAGATATCTCGCCCTTGGTGTGTCCACCTGATGGTGTATAGTTGTAGGTGTGGTGTGGTCGGTAGGCACAACTTCTCCATGGCCGATGCTAAAATGAGTTTATTTTGGCTTCCACTACTGGCAATGAATTGTAGTGGAGAACCCTTTACCCCCGTCTATGAGTGGAAGATTCATTTCCCCTCCTCTGGACCTTCGAGCTCAATATTCTGGATCTTGGTGGTGGCAACAGTGGAACTAGGGTTTGCATGAATAATTTACTTACCTTTTCCATTACCCTTATCAGTTTTTGACTCAGATTCAGAACATGCATCTCATTCGAAAGCCTTCAGCTCGACCACCGGTGACTACTTGGCTCAACACTCACTTTTGTTATGAGTGGGGCTCTTATGGAACTCACATTTTTTCCCTGTGTCCTTGTTTGTCTTCGTGGTGTTTTACTTTTATTGAGGCTTCGATGGGTTGTCCTCGGTCACCCCACCTTGGCTTTGTCCTTTATTATATAGTTTCGGCATGCCTTTCCCTTGCTTCAGATTCATAGATCTAAAGTCTTGCTTCTTCTACTTAAATTTCAACTTGATCTTGACAACGTATCAATAAGGCAACGCCAAGCAAGGAGATGTCCAGGAAATACATCTAGTGCCAAATGTACATGTGTAGACAGTTGCAATGCTTGAGTATCAAATTCTAGTCAAAATCCTTAATACCCAGCTTCATGCAAAGGGTATGAAAAATATTTGTGAACTTTGACACATCTTCGTGCCTTCCCTACTGTATTTTGGTCCACTTTATGTATTTATCGTCATAGCTCCCGACAGGGTAATATTATTCCTTGATGGCATCTTCGAAAGAATTCTAATTGGATGCAGCTAAAAACAATGAGGATTCCCTCTCGTCCTTTTGGTCATAGTAGGTTTCCCACTAGTCCCTGGCATGGGGGGATGCTTTGAGGAGTGCAAAAGTAATATTTTCCCTATTGGAAAAGTCATGAACCAAAGAAATCCTTCCAACATATTTAACCATCTATCTATGATGTCTTCATCTATCTGGCCTTCAAATATGGGAATTTCAAAGTCAAATTGTACCTTAGAAGCAGTGGCGCCTCTAGAGTGGTTGTTGGATGAAGATTCATCGCTTATGGGTAGCCGTCGAAGGATCTATGCAAAGTTATCCATAATCATGTTCGTCTGTCGCTTGAGGGATTCCTCGAGCAATATTTTGAAAGGATCTCCTCCTCCCTTATTTTTCTTTTCTTCCGCCATGGGAGGTCATTGGGGGTTGTGAGGCTAGCCTTGCAAAGGTTCAACCAGTTCGAGCCCTAACTCCTTATACCCTAACCTCGTTGTGGACATGCAGAGAAATCTGGAGAAAGAGAAGACCGTTCTAATACCAGTGATCTAGAATTATGCAGGAATGGAAAAGAATACATATATAAACATAAACGTAGAGATGCAATAGAAATAAAACTTCATTTTTAATATCAAAGAATTGAAATATGCTTACATACAAAATGGAAATAAACTAGCTCGAGTGATGGTAACTTATCTTTGAGAATAGATATGGCAGCTACATGCCTCTAAACTATGTTATAATGAGGCTCAAGGGCCTTTTATTATTGAAAAACAAAGTAAAACTCTAAAAAAACAAAACACTAACCCGAAGAGATGAAATGTCAAGGGTTTGTGGTCCCCATTGGGGTTAGTTGGGAAGCCAAGTTCCTGGGGTCATAACTTGGTCATATGATCTCCATTTGGTGCGTACCATACCTCATTGGAAATATCTCTCTAAGTTTCCACAATCCCCTTCCCACAGCAACAGGTCTACTGTAGACCTCAAAAAAGGGTCGTTTAGGGGGTCAAAACAACTCTATAAGTTTAGGAACCGAAAAATTGTTAAAAATAGTAAATGTTGCTATAATAAAGGAAATATATGAAACCAAATAGAGGTCTAGGTGGAATAGGGGGGTGGCCACTGATATCCACTTTGATCATACATGTACAGCAAGCTCATCAAAACCTAATCATGGGATTAAAGTGTAGGTTTTAACCCCATACAAAAATTACCTGCATACGAATTCTAAAAGAAAGAAAATAAAAAATAGTAAGAGCATAACACATAAAACAAATATACACAGAGATTTTCCCCTGGATCCCAAAACCAGGACTACTAGATTGCTTTTTCATTATGTTCCTTTCAATGTTATAATACATATATATACATCCCAAAGCATCCAATACCATAGACTGGAAACCATTGTGCCCAAAACCATGTGTGAAAACCATGCACAAAACCATAGGTAGGTCTGCCCCCTACTACGCAATCGGTGCAACAAAGGGGAGGCTTCGACCCCCCTCTAACCCCCAGTAAACTAGGATGGCTGGTCGTGGAAAGAATATAACACAACCCAACATTCTCCCACTTATTGTTTTCTTTCCATAGGGGGCCACATGAAATCTTAGTCATTTATCCAGCCCTACAATGCCCATTATTTCTCTACACTAAGAGAACTTCTCAGAGCTCATAGATTTTGTCAATGCATCTACACTATTCTTCGAAGTATCAACCTTTACCAACAATACCTTTTTGTATTCTATCATATCCCTCACAAAGTGATACTGAACATCAATGTGCTTTGTTTTTGAATGGTAAGCAAGGTTGCTTTCCAAGAAAATTACACTTTGGCTATCACAGTCTATTCTTATAGCTCCCTATACTAACCCCATACTTGAACACAATCTCTCCAACTAGACTGCTTCCTTTCTTGCATGAGAGGTTGCCATATATTCTGCCTTTGTAGTTGATAATGCCACTACAGATCGTTTCTTACTCATCTAACTGACTGCACCTCCAAATAGGTTAAACGCATACCCACTTGTAGATCTTCTCTGATCTGGATCCCCAACCCAGTCTGCATCAACAAAGCCACAAATATCCAAAACTTTGTCCAATCCTGGTCTTCCTTGGTAGCACAAACCATAATCACTAGTGCCACACAAATACCTGAAGACCCGCTTCACTACTGTCCAATGCTCCTTCCCTGATTTTGACATAAACCTACTCAATACTCCCACTATATGTGAAATGTCTAGTCTAGTATAGACCATCGCATACATCAAGCTACCGATTTCACTTGCATATGGAACATGGGACATGTCCTCTTCCCCTTCTTGTGTCTTGGGACACTGTTCAATGGATAACTTTACACCTAGAGGAATAGGAACCTTCATCAGTTTACTATCCTGCATATTAAACCTCTACAGTATTGTCTTGACATACTTCCTCTAGTTTAACTAGAGCTTCATGATTGCACGATATCTTTTAATTTCCATCCCCAAAATATAGTTTGCAGCAACAAGATCTTTCATGTCGAATTTGGAGGACAATTGGGTCTTCAAATCCTGGATAATTTCTTTGTCATTTCCAACCAAAAACATATCATCCACATAAAAGACGAGATAAATAACACGGTCACAAATTAATTTAAAATACACACAGTGATCCGCTTTGCTTCTGGTGAAGCCATGTCCCCGTATAAATGTATCAAATTTTTTATACCACGTCCTTGGTGACTGTTTTAACCCATACAGAGACTTCTTTAACTTGCATACCAATTCTTTCATACCCTTCACCGCAAATATTTTAGGTTCCTTCATGTAGATCTCTTCTTCCAAATCCCCGTGAAGAAATGTTGTCTTCACATCCATCTGTTCTACCTAAAAATTAAAAGAAGCAACAACAAATAAAATTGTAATCTAATAGAAGCTACCTTGGAATAGAGAAAAAATCGGGTCAAAATCAATTCCCACACCTGGAATAAACCTTTGTTTACCAACCGAGCTTTGTATTTCTCCACCTTTCCTTCTGCATTTGTCTTCTTCTTGAACACCCATTTACTACCAATGGGTTTCCTTCCAGCCGACAACTCCACCAAATCCTAAGCCTCATTTTGTGAAAAGATGTCATTTCATAAACCATGGCCTCTTTCCAGAGTTTACCATCATCTGAATCTACTGCTTCCTTCACAATTCTGGGATCATCATCAGTAATAGATAAAGCAAAATTTGAATAGAAAGAAGATGTACTATACCTTTCTGGTTGCCTTCTTTCTTGAACTGATCTTCTCACAACCAGAGTTTGTGGATCTTCATCTTTTGCTTCCTCTTCTTTTGTAGAGTTTGATTCTTCCTCCTTAAGCTCAAACTCTATCTTCTGAAGTTTCTTTGGTTGGAATTCATGTTTAATAACATCTTTCACCTCTTTGAACACCAGTCTCAGTTGTACACAACCTTCCTTGTTACTAGGTTCCAAAGCTTATAACCCTTTAAACCATCCTTATACCCAATAAATATTGACTTTTCATATTTATTATCCAAATTTGTTATTTTCTCCTTTGGAACATGTACATATGCATCACATCCAAATACCCTTAGATGTGAAAGAAAGGGTTTCTTACCAATCCATACCTCTTGTGAAGTCTTATCCTCCAATGTTGATAAAGGTGATCTGTTGACCAGGTAACATGCTGTCTCTGTTGCCTTTGCCCAGAATTCATGTCCTAACCCGACACTACTAAGCATGCTTCTTGCCCTTTCCATCAACGTCTTGTTCATTTTTTCTACAACTCCATTTTCCTTAGGTGTGTATGGAGTCGTCTTCCGTCGTGCTATAACACATGTTTGGACTTCAAAATGTCATACAAATATCACTCATTACCATACATTTTTCACCTATGCTTCCATTATATCACTCATTATTCACCACCATGTCACTTCATTTTCCCTATTGTTCACCATTAATGGGTCTCATTTATATCTTCCAAATATTATTTATTTTTAACCCTTTTTAAGAGAAATTCTTGATTAAATATTAGAAAATAATATATTTTACTTCATATATGGAAAGTGGATTGTTTTTGTGACGTGTGTAGGTTCCAAGGAAGCTTCCAAGACATGTTTATGTGGCCTTGAATGATCAAATTCGAATTTGAAGAGATAAACCTCATGGAGAAAATCAAGGACAAAAAGGGGTTATGTGTCTAAATGGTTGAGAGATTTATGGAACTAAAGAGAGATTAGTGGATGACCATTATGAGTTTGTTACTCATCTGATTGTATAAATAGGAGTACAATCTCCTTCATTTGTAATCAGGAAGTTTTTGTAATCTTAGAATTTTGGAGTATGTAATCTGAGAATCTTCATTTGTAATCTTAGAGTTCCATTTGTAATCTTAGAGTTGGTTTGTAATGGAGATTTTGAAATAAAGGATCATACTTCAATTTTTCTTCTACATTTGAGTCTCCATTGAAGTGGTGTGCTTGTGGAGTTATGGAGGGCCCCCATGGCCTCACTTGCATTCTTATTTGTTTATTTTAGGTATAATATATTTTATGTTTTTGTTTGATTTCAGTGTTCAAGTTTTTGTTAAATGTTCTAATATTGGAAGAGTCTTATTTGAAAGTGCTCTTGTAAGAGAACCGTAAGATTTCAAACAATTATTAGATCTAGGATTATTTCATTTCAGCTTTTAATTTCTTATTAGAAGTTCTAATGTTGGAAGAGATATTAATGAATATGTTCTTGTAAGCGGACTTTAAGATCTTGGACAAATTAGGAATATTTCTAGATCTATATATTTTAGATAAGCACTTCTAAGTTTACCTTCCTGGGTTGACATTAAATTAAGCTCTAATTTGCATATGCATTTTAGACCCAAAATACTCCTTGAATGTAATGGTCAAGTGGTTCTTTCGAGTATTTCTTTCTACCTTTTCGGGCTCGAGAGACACAAACGTATGAAAAGGGACCATGTGGAGTTTTATTTTACGTGTCTTTTTCAAACTCTCTAAACATGAAAAAGATACCGAGTTACACCTTTGTCGGACTCGTTAAACTATCAAATGACATCGGATTCGTCACCATGACGAACATGAGCCTCTCCTTCCTAAGGCTCGTTAAAATTGCTAGGTCGAATTTGTCCGAAGGATGAACTTACAGTGCAAGCATATGCTTTCCCGTTCAAGCTTGCATTTAAAAATAATTGGGGTACTCACCAGAAATGGTGGGGGGGAAATTTGGAAATATATCAGTCATGTCGGCAGCTCACTCTTGAAAATGACACTCTTTGCTTCGTGTTGGGTTGGTACATCCTCCTTTGTATCATTGACCTTCCTGGGCTTGGGCCATTCATTTTTGCCTTCCATTTAATCTCTGCTACATCATTATGACCATTGATCCCATGGATCCAAAAGCTACCAAACTTCCAGTTGTGTCGCTGATATGTTCAAGAGTTGTCCTTCTGCAGTTACACTTACCTCTAATTCGTTGTATCATCCGAAATCATTTACATCCTCCCGTCTCACGTCAATGATGTGGGATTCATTATGCCCTCCTTCAACATGGTCACTTTCTGTCAACTTCAACTAATTATCCAAGAAGTTGACCGAGAGACTCCCTTCCAATACCTTAGAGCTTGCATGCCTTAATGGCAAGTTCTTCATACTCAATGATAACTTCACATCATTAGCTTTCGATCGAGTGATTTCACAAGTGTTTGACTTTAGTTCCTGTATTCACATTTCCTTAATTGTGTTGATAGTACCTTGAGGGCCATTGTCATTATTGGTGGTTTCTCTCGTGCTTGTTAACAGTTTACATCATTGAATGGTAATCAATCAACTTTCTAGCATGTTCGACATCAACACATCTATTCGCATGCTAGAATCTATACTTTGATTGGGTCATGTTGGAGTGCAAGACCCTAGACTCAGATCACAAAGAGTCGAGGTTGCAAAGTGGTGTGACATGATTGTGATGATATGCATGTCTCTTTCGGATGGTTGGTTGGGACCAGACCATGAGTTATCATATGTGATCCTTCTCATTATTGGATGGTTGCGACCATACCTCGGTTTCATTATGATCCTCTTTGACGGATGGTTGCGCCCATACCTGGATCCATTTATATGATCATTCTCTGGATGGCTACGTCCATGCCACGATTCATGTATCATTTGACAGAGATCTCAGTTTATGTATATGTATCTGTACTTGCTTGCAGGTTTTCTGACGACAGCTCGGTCCCCACACTGATTTATAAAGTATTTCATTCCTCACTCCAGCTCAGCCTTCATGCTTTAGGGGGCATTTGTTACACAACATTTTGTCAATGCCCCTATACTCCCCATTCCTTGATCTTGGAGGACCTCTACAGTGAACCTTGCATGATTTTCCTTCATGGAGAAACTCTTATTATGTCCCTCTTCATGACAAGATCATTTATGTTTTGCACCATTTCCCCTGAAACTCTATTTTGCCCAGGTTACAAGGTCGGCGCTGATGACCTTTGTCTTCCCCGCAACGATGTGAAGAGATGAGCACTATTCCTTGCGCTAACCGGTGTGACTGAGATGTGTTCCAGTAGTGTCGGTCATGTTATGGAAAGTTTTTTAAATCAGAGTTGAAGCTTCTAGCTCTAGAAGCTTCGTAACGGAAGTCTGGCAAATTGTTTGGCTGGATGGGATCGAAGATGATAGTTTGGGCTCCTTTACCCTATAATGATGGAACTGCCTCAAGGGATAAGTCCTTCTCCCATGAGAAGAGGACCCATCTCCCATCCATATTTCCTATATAAACCTCCCTTCTTCCCAAGCACAAGCTAGTTAGAGTATTGGCTGAGTGTGAGTATCCTATTTTGATTTGACAATCAAGCTATTACTAGTTGTAGCCATCTAGTTGTGTGAGGGAGCAGTGTTTGGTTTGGAGTGAAGTCTTAAGGGAAGAGCCTTTAAACTATTGTTGTTTGAAGCCATCATGGAGTGCTAGCAGAAGTGTGTGGGAACCCGGTCTTGTCAAAGGAAGACTGCAACATCAAGACGAATGGTTGTAATCTCTCTTTGATATTAATATATGCAACTATCCATTGATTTCCTACATGTTTTGTAATATTACATATTCATGGCTTAATATTTCTTAACTTGTTAAGTAGGTTGAATTGCAATTTGTTTATTATTATGTTTGTGTGTTGTTGTTATTTGCTTGTTTCAGGAGCTTGAAGAAGGAAGTGGGAGATTTTTGGAGTGAGCAAGCGAGGACATCATCAAGCAGGATAAGCAACCAAGAGGTAGGCACTCTTGATTGATTCTAACCTAAGGAAATCTTCCATAGAATGTATATGTTGTGGCTATACCCATTATCAGGCTAGAGGAATTCGTTCATGTTCGCACTTATAATTTTACTTCACCACACTGCCTCTAAGAGGCTTTCATCCTAGTTGTTTGCCTTGGGCACCTCAAGAGAGGTTTCCACCCAGGGATCTTTTTATTCTTACTTTTTCTTTTTTTCTTTTTTTATTAACACCATTTGGCCACCCCAAGATGTTTTCAACCTGATAGTGGGACTTAGGCACCTCATGGAGATTTTCACCTGAGTCCTTATTCTTTTCTTTTTTCTCAATGATTTGATGAGGTAGGAGCTAAAATTTGCTCCATTACCATCATTGTTTTATTGATACCATCAATGAACTCTTGTTTTGACAATGGTCTCTTATAAATTTTCAACCGATGTCCATTAATAAGTAAGGGAATGGCCTCTTCGTCTATGGTTTTGATCTGTACTGAACTATTATCATGGCATCTTTCTACAACATAAGGTCCTATCCATCTTATCCTTAACTTGCACTTGAAATCTTTATACCTAGAATCATATAACAAATCCCAATCACCTTCCTGAAATTTATTTTCCTTAATTTTCTTATCATGCCAGATCTTCCTCTGAAGTTGAATTACCTTTGTATGTAGGGGGACTGCATTCTGAACTCATCTAAACCATTCAACTGGAGCAATATCTCTTTTTCTACACTGTTGAGATCTAGATCTAGTTGAGATGCAATCCTTAATGTGCTATACTCAAATTCAATGGGCAACAGGGCCTTTTTCCCATAGACCAGCGCATAGTGTGTGAATCCAATGGTGGTCTTCTAGGTGGTATTATAGGCCCAGGTCGCCTCAAATAGTCTATCTGCCCAATCCTTCATGTTGCTACTTACCATTTTGGTTAAGATGCCCTCCAACACTCTATTGGTCACCTCCACTTGTCCATTAGCTTGTGGATGATAGGTAGTGGAGGTTCTATGCTTGATCTTTTGCTAGCTGAGCAACTCTTCAATCATGTTGGAGGTGAACCAGATGCCTTGGTATGTGACCAGCTCTCTAGGGTACCCAAATTTGTAAAATATGTTCTCCCTTAGGAACTCAACTACCTTCTCTTCTGTTGTTGCCTTAATTGCCTTGGTTTCAGCCCACTTAATCAAATAGTCAATGCACATAATGATGTACTATTTTTGTTTGGAAGGAGGGTCAATAGGTCCAATGAAGTCCATGCCCCACTTGTTAAATGGCTCGAAAGTAACTTGAGGCTACAGAGGCATTTCATCTCTTGGAGTAGGCCTTCCCATCCTTTGGCACTGATCACACTGACTAGTATATCTTTTCACATCTTGATGAAGAGTGGTCCAACTTGTAACACTTTGAATGTTGTCCTCTTTGCTGTAAAGTGGCCTCCACAAGGCCCATCATGACAAGTCAAAAGGATTGTCAAAGACTCCCTCCTCCCTAACACACCTCAAGATTTGATTTGGGCCAAGTTTGAAGAGATTTCCCCCAATCCAAGTGAAGGGGGCACTCTTCCTTACTATCTTGTGTTTCTCTTTGGTGGACAAGTTCAGTGGGAATTGTGCAGATACCAAATAGTTTGCTATATCAGCAAACCATGGAGAGAGAATTGAAATAGAAAATAAGTGCTCATCCAATAACTGGTCATCAACCATTCCTTCTTCACCTGCAGGCAAATTTAATCTAGACAAAAAGTCTCCAACAACATTTTACTTACCAGGCTTATCAACAATAGTTATATCAGATTGCTATAACAAAAGTAACCATCTTATAATACAAGCATTCACATCTGGTTTGTTCATTAAATATTTGATTGCAACATGGTCAATATGTACAAATGTTTGACAACTTGTAATATAATGCCTAAATTTGTTCAATGAATGCACAACAACCAAGAGTTCCTTTTCAGTCACTGTGTAATTTAGTTCAACCTTTAACAGATTCTTACTGATAAAGTAGATAGCATAAGGAAAATTTTCATCTATCTGACTTAGGGCTATTCCTATGGCTTTATGTGAGGCATCAGCATGAATATGAAAAGGAAGGGCCCAATTTGGGCCTAGGAGAATCAGTGCAGTGGTTAACTTGCTCTCTAGGGTGTCTAAGGCTTGTTGACAACTTTTTGATCATATAAACTCAAAGTCCTTGGCCAGCAAACCAAATAAACGAGAGACCAGCTTGCTGAAGTCCTTTATGAACCTTCGATAGTATCCATCTAACCCTAGGAAACTTCTAACATCTCTCTTCTTTTGAGGGGGTGGGACCCCTTAGATGATAGCTATTTTGTTTGGGTCCACCTATAGTCCTTGCTGAGATATTGAATGACCTAGCATGGTCCCTGCAGTCATCAAGAATTCACATTTTTCGGGACTAAGAGACAGGTTCATTTCAATGCATTTTGGCAGTACTTTGCCTAGGTTGGACAGGGCCTCTTGAAAATCACAGCCACAAGGCGTAAAATCATCCATATAAATTTCTACCGCATCATGGACTAACTCGACAAAAATACTCAGGACTGCTCTCTGGAAAGTGGCAAGAGCATTTCATAGGCCAAAAGGAAGGACCCTATAGGCAAAAGTACCCCAAGGACAAGTGAAGGTTGTTTTATCCTGGTCTTCCAGGCTGATCTAGATTTGGTTGTACTCATTGAATCCATCTACGAAATAGAAAAACTTTTTCCCAGCTAGACCATCTAGCACTTGGTCAATGAAAGGTAAAGGAAAATGGTCCTTCTTCATGGCTTTATTCAACTCCCTATAATCGACACAAATCCACCACTTACCATTTTTCTTTGGAACTAACACCAAAGGAGAGACCCACTCACTGTCGAAGATAGGGTAAATGAATCCTACATCTAGCAGTTTGTGCAGTTCTTCTTTGACTATATCTTTAAGAGCTGGATTCATCCTCCTTTGGGGTTGTTATACTGGCTTGCAACCTTCTTTGATGTATATGTGGTGAGTGCACACTAAGGGGTGCACTCCCTTCATTTCTTTGTAACTCCAAGCGAAGGCATCTAGATTTTCCTTTAGCATGTTGCATAGCTTCTCTTCTTGGAGAGTAGAAAGAGATGGATTGATTTTTAAGGTTCTCTCAGGGCCGAATTCTATGGTTTTGACATGGAGGGGGTTGGAATCAGCCAAGAATAGGTCAATTGGATGATTCTTCTGGGTTTCCTTTACTACATCTTCTAAGGCAATGTACTGGGAGTTGGACTTTGGAGCAGGTGTTCAATCAAATCATCTTCATCATGTTGTCCTCCTCCCATGGTTGTTTCTAAAGTATAAAGTTGGGCGGAATAAACTTCATCTTCTTCCTCCTCCTCCAACCACAAAGGTAAATGATTCTCTAGAGATGGCTGAGAAAGAGGGTATAGGACTAACTGCTTGGAAATATGCCCATTCTTGATGGTCATATTCCCAGCTCTGCAGCTGATGTAAGCATTGACAGTGGCCAACCAGGGTCTCCCAAGGATGAGAGGGTAACCAATAAGCTTAGCATTAGGCTGGAGAACTATGAAATTTGTAGGGTACTCCCAAGATTCAATAGAGACCATCACATCCTCCACAATCCCCTTAGGGGTCATTGTGGAGTGGTTTGTAAGTTGCAGAACTGTTGTGATCTTCCTCAATGAACCTTGGAGGTTGAACTTGAGCATGTGTCCTTGGTCATCACATTAACGGCAGCCCCAATATTGATCAAAGTGTGTGGGACAATGGTGTCATTGATGTGCACATCTACTACAGGGCTTCTAGGGTCCAAATACTTTGGACAGATTACCTGCCCCAGCATTAAGTCGGACAATTGTCTAATGACATTAATGGTAGGGGCATCTCTTCTTTGCCTTCTTGGATGCTTGAAGCACTTATCCTTAATAAACTTATTGTAAATAGGAACATCTTTTATTGCTTGGAGAAGTGGAATCTTTACACATAGATTTTTTAATTCTCCTAGAAGTTCAGTCTCTTCTGGGGTAGGCTGGAGTGGTTGGGTTAATCTCTCAGGAAAGGGTGGATTCACTTTAAGAATTATTTCCTCTTTTTCTTCCTCAACCTCCCTAGGTGGAGGTGGAGGTTGGTTATCTTGGAGAACTCTCCCAGATCTCAGGTTAATTTCCTGGATTTCCATAGCATAAGCTAGATATGATGTCTCTCCATTGTATACTTGTTGAGCCTATCTGTTGTTCGAGTTTGGATTTGGCTGGGTAGGAATTTGGGGTTTCTTGGGTGGAGCAGAGTATAACAATTTTGGTTGGGCAAGTGGTGGAGGCAATAAAGATGGAGCATTTTTGTACTGGGGCCTCCACCTCTAGGGTGGTGCATTCCACTGAGGTTGTGGTGGAGCATACGGTTGAAATGACTGGCTGGCGGGCTGGGAGTGATACTGAGATGCAAAGGACCAAGGACGAGATGTAGACCAAGAAGGATGAGCAGGGGGTCCCCAAGAAGGTATGGAAGTGGTCTGTTTGGGGTTGTAATATGCATGGGATGACCCTTGCATGCCCTGCGGTTATCATCTAGGCCCATGAGTTCTCCTTTGGTTTATGTAGTAGAGCTGCTCAGTGACCCCTTCAGTTCCTTGATATACAAATTTGAGTCCAGGAAAATAAGGGCACTTGTCTGTGAGTGGTTTTCTTCACAGACTAAGCAAATTTCAATAGAATTTAATTGACATTCATTCCTAGGATGCCTCCTGGTGCATCTAGGACAAAAAATGGCCAAGGGTCTCTTTGCTTCCTCTTGCTTTCTCTTAATGTGCATAGTGTCCATTTGTAAGGCAAGGGTTTGCAGCATCTCAGTCTTGAAATCTTCCAACATGTTTCCAAGTTCACCCTTGATGGATGAGTTGGAAGAGGATGTACTGACCATAAGTTGACTACCCCTACCATTTTTCATAGCTACCCTAGAATCATTTCTAAAGACAACCTTGATATCCTCATAGGGTAATTGCTAGATATCTCCTCTTGCTAAAAACTATAGGGTATCCAGAAGATCTTCCCTTACTCCCCTAAGTAGGACCAGTTTTAGTGACTCGGGGTCAAGTGTGTAGCTGGCCCTTTTGTAACTAAGTTGGAATCTTTCTTCATAATCCTCTAGGGATTCATCATTGCCTATGGTCATCCTAAAATTTTCCTCTTTAGTATCCTTTGATCGACAGTAGTCTCGATACTTGTTGTTAAAGGCTTGCTGCATCTAAGCTCAAGTTGTGATTCTATCCCCAAGTAAACCCATAAACCAGCGCAATGTTGCATCCTTGAGTGTAGATGAAAATAGTTTTAACTTCTGCTCATCATCTATATAGTCATAGGTTCGACATATAACAACAAACTCAAATAGGAAAGTGTCGAATCTTCTGTGGTCAAGCCATGGAAATGAGGTAGGGCAGAGGGGCTTATATTTTTCATCTTAGCATCCCCATTGGTTTCCCTAATGGGGAAGGCACCCTCAACTCTCTCTATATTCCCTTTGTCATTTCTGTTTTCATCCATTGGTTCTGTATGAATGGGTTCTTCTTCTTCTTCTTCCCCTGTAGGTTCTTCAAATATGTCAGGTTGCTCACCTAAGGATTCCTCCAGTTCACATCCACCGAAGAAGAGGGAATGTTGGCTATTTGATGTAGTGGGTGTATTTGGCAAAAATTTCCCTAAGTTATCCCTATTCCTACAAGGCATGAAAGGAAATGTTTTTGGGTTGGTTTTGTGTTTTCTTTCAAACTTGGAAAGTACTTGTAGAATTGAGATCGCTGATTAAATGAAAACTACTGACTGAATGAAAAAAACTAATTGCTATATTGAAATATTTCTTTCAAAATGGAAAGGAAAGTATAAAATGTAGAATGAAAAAGGAAGCAACTAAATTACTTTTGCAGAAATAAACTAATGGTAGAATATTAGAGACAAGAAATAGAAGAAAGAAGCAGTATTCACATATTACTGCGACACCTCCTCAGCAACGGTGCCAAAAAGTGATGAGCGCAAGTATTGCAGCAAGAATGTTGCAACTCCTGGGCTACCAGCTTTACTTTATCAACCCTGGGTTCGTACAAACTTGGAGGTGACAGTGTTGTATACACAAGTAAAAGTGATGGTTCTGCCTTTTGTCACGGTTCAGCT
>APFE031466285.1:163289-180375 GCA_000404065.3 Pinus taeda | reverse complement strand
AAGTGTTTTAATACATATACGCGGGTTGGGTATATATGAACCCGCGTATACACGTGTTTAACTCAGGGAAATGTCGCGTACAGGGAATAAAACACTGTTTTTTAGATTTTGGACCAGGTTTGGAAGGAGGGGTTGCCCTAGGCCATTAGTGCAGCATCACAAACCATAATAGTGAGATTTGGAGCTATAACATTTATGATCGAATTAGATTCTAGATCTAAATTTTTTGAGTTTGAATCTTCTAGAGAAGTCAAGAATTGACAAATGTATAAGGATATTCATCATCGAATGTATCAATGATGTGATTATTGACAAGATGAAATTTTCCTAAACCTTCATTTTGACTAAGAGTTTCAATTTCACTTTACTGATTAGTGAGAACAACAAACTCTCTGTTGACCATGAATGTAGAAACATCATCTTCAGATAGTGGGATTTGGAAGATAGAAGAGAGATCAGACATGTCTTCATTCTTTTGCTCTTATACATGTGAAATGTTACCACCTTGCACCTAATCACTATTTAACCGAGCAGAATGAGAGTCAAAAGAATTTTAAATGACTGTTAGTGGAACAGATTGATCAAGTGAATCAAGGTAGAAGGAGTTATGAAGTGTGAACGATAATGGATGAAAAGAATCCCTTGAAGAGACAACATTGGTAATCAAATCTGATTCAAGATTTATATTATTCTCATTCATGTCATCTCGAGGAATCAATGGATCAACCTTCACATTAGGCTCCATGAAATCATTCAAACATTAAAGGTCATCATGGGTGAGATCTTGGTCACTGAAAGTGGATAGAGGTGAGAGATTTCCATGAAGATATCTATGAACATATTCTACAGGATGTCCAAGGGGATGGTGTTAGGTCTTATCGTCAAGAGGAGGTGATTTATCAATTTTATGTTTAGGTTGTCCTACCACAGAGAGAACTATAATAGGATGTACCATAAGGAGATTTTTCTCCCTTTTATCTAAGATTTCTTGATCACCGATATTGTTGATAATAAGAATTGTCAATATAGGCACAAGGAACCACTCAATCCGGTAATGAAACTAGAGGGTGAGATATATTATGGTTAGTAATTTCTTCCTCCTAGATTTGGGGCACCCCGTAACTTAGAAAGGTTGGAAAAATAACCGAGATAAGATTTGGCTAATCTGGGATTTGAAGATTGCCAGAATCATGAGATGACGAATTATAAATAATAATTTCATATTCAAATTGTATCAGCAATATGTAAACCCACCGTCAAATTTTTTTTCTAACAAATCCTAGTCTACATCTCTTTCAGAAAATTCATAGTGAAGATTAGGAATCTATAAACAAAATCTTCCAATGATTCATTTGGTTTAACTCTAAGTTTATTGATCTGATTATACACACTTTGATAATCATACCTGTCAAAATATTCAAGGAGCTCCTTAATGAGTTTCTTGAACAAATGGATAGAAGTGCCTGGTAAGATATTTCACCATTCTTTAACATGACCTTCAAGTGTGAGGGTGAACAATCTACTAGCAACATATTCACAATACACTTCATTTAGAATGGAAAAATTTAAGAAACTGAAGCATATGTTCTACTATAAATATTCGACCCTCACTGTCAAACTTATTTTGTCACAAATGATGAATTATTTCCATGGGGATTGTAAGATCTAATATTTGGAAAAACATCCTAGGATAAAGATTTGGGGAGGAGACATTTAAGATGAAATATTCAAAATTGGACTCCAAAGACTTAGCTTGTCATCTGGTCATCCTTCATTTTAAAAATGTGTTGATGGCACCAAATAATCTGCCAACACTAGGGGTCTCCCTAGTATGAAGTCCTAATTAGGCCTCACACCATTTGGGATAGGATCCCCGTCCGAGATACCAGATTGACTACCATCATGTGTATGTGTTTCTCTTGGATATCAAATGAAGAGAGTTGAATGTGAGACCAAATGTAATATATTAGAAGAATGAGCATGAGATCAACTCTCCATTGATAGCTTGTTGATCATGATATAAGAATACAACAAAAACATAATAACAAAGAGCATGCCTTAAGGAGGAATGAGATAGCTGACACTAATTATGACATACACAATAGGAAAGTGCTATAAATCAACTGCAAATTAGTTCATAATAAATCACTAACATTAACATTAAATAAATATCATACCCAAATCCAACATACAATTTGCATGCAACAAATTAGTTCATAAATAGGTAACCAATATGAAACACACATGCATACATAATTGGAGTAGCAGATAGCTAATATAACAATAGAGGAATGTTTGAGAATCGATGCATGAATTGACAATCTTCTCATTAATATTGCCACCCATTCAAATACATTGATCTGGACTTATGCAGGAACACAAAAAAATACAGATATAAACATAAACACAGAGATGCATGAGAATAAAACTTCATTTCAGTAATATCAAAGAATTGAAGTATGCTTACATACAGAATGATAATAAACTAGCTCGGGCAATGGTAGCTTATCTCTGAGAAGAGATGTTAAAACTACATGCCTCTGAATTGTTTTATAATGAGGCTCAAGGACCTTTTTATTATTCAAAAACAAAAAAAACCCCTAAAAAACCAAAACCCTAAACCTGGGAGATGAAACACCAAGAGTTTGTGGGCCCTGTTGGGTTTAGCTAGTTAGCCAATTTCCTAGGGTAGTAACTTGGCCATATGATCTTCGTTTGGTGTGTAATATACCTTATTATAAATATCTCTCTGAGTTCTGTTAGTATTTGACGCAATCTCCTATCTATTGTTATGGGCATGTTGAGGACCTAAAAAAACATGGTTTAGGGGGTCAAAACCACTCCAGAAGTTTAGGAATCGAAAAACTACTAAAATGGTAAATGCTACTATAATCAAGGAAACAAATGAAATCAAGTGGAGGTATAGGTGGAATAAGTGGGTGGCCACCAATATTAACCTCAATCAGTCCTCCACCCTTATGAAGCAATGGTCCCCATTGCATGCAGAGGCTCCATGAGCTGAGGAATGTTTTGTTGAACTTGGTCCCTGATGAACCACATTCGCTCGTGAAGGATTTGGCCTGCTTTGACAACTCAATATAGCTAGATCATCCACTGGTGAGTGTTCTTGATCTCTGTTTCCATGATCTTGTTAATTTTGGCCTATTTGATGCAACTTGGTTTGAGCTCTATTGGTGTCAACTGCTCAGCAACATCGAATGTGTCCAGCAATGGAGGAAAGTATGGTCATAATTGGTCCACATGGAATATTGGGTGTAGACCAAGGCACGATGGATTGCTAAGCTCAAATGCAATGTATCCTACATAATTGGTGATGGTGAAAAACCCATATCAAAGTGGGTGAAGCTTGTGGTGGGACCCAACGAGCTGCTCCTTCGAAAAATGTAACCAAACATTGTCACCCACCTAGAACTTATGTGGTACTCGATGTTGATCATGATGTTGCTTGAACATAGTATTGACTTTATTTGATATGTCATCGAACTTATGTTGCATTTTTTGAATGCACTCAATGAAGTTGTTAGCTTGTTTAGCTTCTGACTAGACATGAGCCAAATCTACTTGAGTAGATGCAAATGGTATGACCACATCCATGGGACATAGTGGTTGGAATCCCAACCCCACCTGAAAGTGGCTGTGGCTAGTTGAGCTATGGAGAGCTCTTTTGTATCTATATTCTGCATAGGGGAGGCTTTCATCTCATGTCCATGGATGCTTCGAGTTGTACATGCACAAAATGTGCACGTCATCCTATTAACGACCTCTGTTTGGCCATTAGTGTGGGGTTGGAAGGTTGTGGACTTAGTGAGCTTGGTATCCAACATCAACTAGAGGCTTCAGTAAAATGTTCTCAGGAACCTACAATATTGATCTGTGTTAATGGACTATGGGATCCAAAAAATTATCCACACTCGTTCAAAGAAGAGCTTAGCAATGGCTTCTATTGTGATACTCTTCTTGTAAGCTTCTAGAATGACCATCTTAGAGAATCATTCAATGACGACAAACACACAATCATTGACATGCTTGGTAGAAGGAAGGCCTGACATGTAATCCATGGAGATGGATTCCCAAGGTCGATTAGGACTAGGCAAAGGAGTATATAGGCCTTACTTCTTGATTTTTGGTTTCGAAATGACGCGAACAATGCAGGATCTGATGTACTTCCGATTGACATCATGTCGATAGTTCGACTAATAAAAATAATTCTATAGCACTACCACTATTTTCTCTATTCTAAAATGTCCAGCGACCCGACTTTAGTGTGCCTCCCAAATCATCTTGTCATGGTTGCTTGTAGGAACATAGAGGTGTCCCAGGTGACACAATAGTGTGCTCTAGAGGTGAAAATCTAGAAATTTCTTGCCTTCAATGAGTATCTGGTACATCTTGTTGAATTTTGGATCTCTCTTGTAAATATGCAGCCACCCTAAAGTCTTGTGTCCACAAGAATCGAGCAATGTGGTCAGCACCATAACTAGTGGTTGGATGAGACAATCTGCAACATTATTTGTGTTTCCATTCTTGTACTTGATGTTTAAATGGAACTATTGCATATATGTGGACAATTTCTCATGGTGATGGTTTGACTTCCCTTATGTCTGTATGAACTATAGCGGTCGGTGATCAGTGTGGATGACCGTTTCCTTCACCATAATGTAATGCTTCCATTGTCAGCAAGCCTACACAATAGAATACATCTCTTTTTCATAAGTGAGATACTCTCGGACTTTATCTAAAAGTGTCTCACTGTGATATGCCATTGGATGCCCCTATTGGGTAATAATTGCACTAGTAGATTAGTCAGAGGCTAATGTCTTAATCTCAAATGGTTGTTTTAGGTATAGTAATGTGAACAATAGTGTAAGGCAGAGGTGATGCTTCAACTCAAAAAATCACCTTTTTTTGGGATTCAGACCAAAAGAACTTTTCTTTCACTTTGCCCTTGGTGACTTGACTCAAAGGCCAAGTGATATGAGACAATCCCAACATGAACTTGTGATAGAAATTGGAACCAGAAAGCTACAGAGATCTATTAGAGTGGTTGGGGTTGGCCAATTTCAAATAACTTATATCTTGGTTGGGTTGACATGCACACCCTGCTCATTATTGATGTACCCTAGATATAGAACATAGGTCATACCAAAAGTGCATTTCTTCAAAATGGCAGATAATTTGTGCTATCGCAGCATTTGGAGGACCTATCCGATATGGTATATGTGCTCTTCCCAACTCTGGATGAAGATTAGGATGTTGTCCAGGTAAACTACCATGAATGAGTTTGTAAAGGGATGCAAGATGTCATCCATCAACCCCATGAATGTTGTGGGGGAATTCGTCAACCCGAAAGGCGTGACTAGCCATTCAAAATGGATTTGAAGGAAGTCTTCCACAGATCAAAGGGTTCAATTGGTACCTGGTATTAATCAGACTTCAAGTCAATCTAGCTAAAATATTTGGTCCCCTTATGCTAGTCCAGAAGATCATCAATCTATGGGATTGGATATCTATTATGGACAGTGATCTTATTTATCGCCCGATAGTCAATGCAAAGTCTCCAGATGTTGTGTTTCTTTTGTACCAACACAATCGGGCTCCCACAGGGTGATCAACTTGGCTTGATGTGCCCTTTCTGAAACAACTCCTGAATCTACCTCTTAATTTCATCATTCTCCATAATAGAGCGTTGGTAGATCGGTCTATTGGGTAGTTTTGCGCTCGAGGTCAGATCAATGGAGTGCTTGACTTAATAATGTAGGTGTGCCCCTGTGGGTGAGTTGAAGATGTCATGATACTCTTCCATGACCTTTTACATCTCCTACTATCATGTGAAGGATCCCTATCTAGAGGCTGCGGATGTGGCCACAACCTTCTTCTTTCCCTAAGGGTGAATCATAAGCAAGACAAATTTCCCAGTTTGATAAATGATATTACTACATTGCTTCAAATAGATAAAAGAGATGGCGATATACATTGCTACCTCCAGTATCCTGTTTAACTTAGTTCCCAAAGAAATAATGAGAGTGTGATCCCTAAACTCATACATAGCTTGTTGCTTCCACAAGTATGGTTGGCTTAATAATACATCACAAACTTCAAGAGGAGAAACATCACACAATACCTCATTTTTGAAGGACTTGATGTTGTAGGGAAGGCGACACTATTGGCTAACACAGAGATCTCACCCTTGGTGTGTCCACCTGATGGTGTATAGTTACAGGTGTGATGTGGTCAGTAGGCACAAATTCTCCATGGCCTATGCTGAAATGAGTTTATTTTGGCTTCCACCGTTGCCAATGAATTGCAGCGTAGAACCCTTCACCCCCATCTATGAGTGGAAGATTCGTTTCCCCTCCTTTGGACCTTCGAACTCAATATTCTGGATCTTGGTGGTGGCAACAGTGGAACTAGGGTCTGCATTAATAATTTACTTCCCTTTTCCATTACCCTTATCAATTTTTGACTAAGATTTAGAATACGCATCTGATTCGAAAGCCTTCAGCTTGACCACCAGTGACTACTTGGCTCAACACTCACTTGTGTTATGAGTGGGGCTCTTATGGAACTCACATTGTTTCCCTATGTCCTTTATTTGTCTTCATGGTGTTTTACTTTTATTGAGGCTTCGATGGGTTGTCCTGGGTCACCCCACCTTGGTTTTGTCCTTTGTTCTATAGTTTGAGCATGCCTTTCCCTTGCTTCAGATTCACAGATCTAAAGTATCGCTTCTTTTATTTAAATTTCAACTTGATCTTGACAACGTATCAATAAGGCGGCGCCAAGCAAGGAGATGTCCAGGAAATACATCTCATCCTAGATGTACATGTGTAGGCAGTTGCAATGATTGAGTAGAAAATTCTAGTCAAAATCCTTAATACCCATCTTCGTGCGAAGGGTATGAAAAATATTTGTGAACTTTGACACATCTTGGTCCCTTCCCTACTGTAATTTGGTCCACTTTATGTATTTATCATGATAGCTCTCGACAGGGTAATATTATTCCTTGATGGCATCTCGGAAAGAATTCTAATTGGGTGCAGCTAAAAACAATGAGGATTCCCTCTCATCATTTTGGTCACAGTAAGTTTCCCACCAATCCCTGGCATGGGGGGATGCTTTGAGGAGTGCAAAAGTAATATTTTCCCTATTGGAAAAGTCATGAACCAAAAAAATCCTTCCAACATATTTAACCATCTATCTATGATTTCTTCATCTATCTGGCCTTCAAATATGGGAATTTCAAAGTCAAATTGTACCTTAGAAGCAGTGGCGCCTCTAGAGTGATTGTTGGATGAAGATGCGTTGCTTATGGGTAGTCGTTGAAGGATCTAGGAAAAGTTATCCATCATCATGTTCGTCTGTTGCTTGAGGGATTCCTCGAGCAATATTTTGAAAGGATCTCCTCCTCCCTTATTTTTCTTTTCCTTTGCCATGGGAGGTCATCGGGGGTTGTGAGGCTGGCCTTACAAAGGTTCAACCAGTTCGAGCCCTAACTCCTTATACCCTAACCTTGTTGTGGACATGCAAAGAAATTTGGAGAAAGAGAAGACTGATCTAATACTAGTGATCTAGAATTATGTAGGAATGGAAAAGGATATAGATATAAACATAAACGTAGAGATGCAATAGAAATAAAACTTCATTTCATTAATATCAAAGAATTGAAATATGCTTACATACAAAATGGAAATAAACTAGCTCGAGTGATTGTAACTTATCTTTGAGAAGAGATATGGCGGCTACATGCCTCTAAACTATGTTATAACGAGGCTCAAGGGCCTTTTATTATTGAAAAATAAAGTAAAACTCTAAAAAAACAAAACACTAACCCCAGGAGATGAAACGTCAAGGGTTTTGGTCCCCATTGGGGTTAGTTGGGAAGCCAACTTCCTGGGGTCATAATTTGGTCATATGATTTCCATTTGGTGCATAAGATAGCTCATTGCAAATATCTCTCTAAGTTTCCACAATCCACTTCCCACAGCAACGGGTCTACTGTAGACCTCAAAAAAGGTTGTTTAGGGGGTCAAAACAACTCTAGAAGTTCAGGAACCGAAAAATTGTTAAAAATAGTAAATTTTGCTATAATAAAGGAAATAGATGAAACCAACTAGAGGTCTAGGTGGAATAGCGGGGTGGCCACCGATATCCACTTGGATCATACATGTACAGGAAGCTCATCAAAATCCAATAATGGGATGAAAGTGTAGGTTTTAACCTCGTATAGAAATTACCTTCATACGAATTCTAAAACAAAGAAAATAAAAAATAGCGAGAGCATAACACATAAAACGAATATAGACAGAGATTTTCCCCTGGATCCCAAAACTGGGACTACTAGACTGGTTTATCATTATGTTCCTTTCAATGTTACAATACATATATATACATGCCAAAGCATCCAATACCATATACTGAAAACCATTGTGCCCAAAACCATTTGTGAAAACCATGCACAAAACCATAGGTAGGTCCGCCCACCTGATATAGGGTCCAAAAAAAAATTCCCTAGGGCGCTACCCCAAACCCCATATAGGGGGGCTAACTGCCCCCTACTACGCAATCGGTGCAATAAAGGGGAGGCTTCGCCCCCCCTTTAACCCCCCCAGCCAACTAGGATGGCTGGTCGTGGAAAGAATATAACACAACCCAACATTCTCCCACTTGTTGTTTTCTTTCCATAGGGAGCCACATGAAAGCTTAGTCATTTATCCAGCCCTGCAATGCCTATTATTTCTCTACACCAAGAGAACTTCTCAGAGCTCACAGATTTTGTCAATGCATCTATAGAATTCTTCAAAGTGTCCACCTTTACTAGCAATACCTTTTGGTCTTCTATCATATCCCTCACAAAGTGATACTGAACATCAATGTGCTTTGTTTTTGAATGGTAAGCAGGATTCTTTGCCAAGAAAATTACACTTTGGCTATCACAGTCTATTCTTAAAGCTCCCTGTACTAACCCCATACTTGAACACAATCTCTCCAAACAGACTACTTCCTTTCTTGCATGAGAGGTTGCCATATATTCTGCCTTTGTAGTTGATAATGCCACTATAGTTTGTTTCTTACTCATCCAACTGAATGCACCTCCAAATAGGTTAAACACATACCCACTTATAGATCTTCTCTGATCCAAATCCCTAGCCCAGTCTACATCAACAAAGCCACGAATATCCAAAACTTTGTCCAATCTTGGTCTTCCTTGGTAGCACAAACCATAATCACTAGTGCCACACAAATACTTGAAGACACTCTTCACTGTTGTCCAATGCTCCTTCCCTGGTTTTGACATAAACTTGCTCAATACTCCCACTATATGTGCAATGTCTAGTCTAGTATAGACCACTGCATACATGAGGCTACCGATTGCAATTGCATATGGAACACGGGACATGTCATCTTCCTCTTCTTGTGTCTTCGGACACTGTTTAGCAGATAACTTTACACCTAGAGGAATAGGAACCTTCACCGGTTTACTATCTTACATATTAAACCTCTACAGTATTGTCTCGACATACTTCCTCTGGTTTAACTAGAGCTTCATGTTTGTCCGATATCTTTTAATTTCCATCCCCAAAATATAGTTTGCAGCAACAAGATCTATCATATTGAATTTGGAGGACAATTGGGTCTTCAAATCATATTTAATTTCTTTGTCATTTCCAACTAGCAACATATCATCCACATACAAGACGAGATAAATAACACGGTCACAAATTAATTTAAAATACACACAGTGATCCTCTTGGCTTCTGGTGAAGCCATGTCTCGGTATAAATGTATCAAATTTTTGATACCACATCCTTGGTGATTGTTTTAACCCATACATAGAATTCTTTAACTTGCATACCAGTTCTTTCTTACTCTTCAACGTAAATACTTCAGGTTCCTTCATGTAGATCTCTTCTTCCAAATCCCCGTGAAGAAATGTTGTCTTTGCATCCATCTGTTCTACCTCAAAATCAAAAGCAGCAGCAATAGATAAAAGTAATCTAATAGAAGCTACCTTAGAAACAGGAGAAAAAACATCACGAAAATCAATTCCTGACACTTGGGAATAACCTTTTGTTACCAACCGAGCTTTGTATTTCTCCACCTTTCCTTCTGCATTTGTCTTCCTCTTGAACACCCATTTGCTGCCAATGTGTTTCCTTCCAGCCGACAACTCCACCAAGTCCCAAGCCTTATTTTTGTGAAAAGATGCCATTTCATCAACCATGGCCTCTTCCAGAGTTTGCCATCCTCTGAATCTATTGCTTCCTTCACAATTCTGGGATCATCATCAGTAATAGATAAAGAAAAATTTGAACAGAAAGCAGATGTACTATACCTTTCTGGTTGCCTTCTTTCTGGAACTGATCTTCTCACAACTGGAGTTTGTGGATCTTCATCTTTTGATTCCTCTTCTTTTGTAGAGTATGATTCTTCCTCCTTAAGCTCAAACTCTATCTTCTCAAGTTTTTTTGGTTGGACTTCATGTTTAATAACATCTTTCACCTCTTTGAACACCAGATCTCGGTTGTACACAACCTTCCTTGTTACTAGGTTCCAAAGCTTATAACCCTTTAAACCATCCTTATACCCAATAAAGATTCACTTTTCAGATTTATTATCCAACTTTGTTCTTTTTCTTTGGAGCATGTACATATGCATCACATCCAAATACCCTCAGATGTGAAAGAAATGGTTTCTTACCAGTCCATACCTCTTATGAAGTCTTATCCTCCAATGTTGATAAAGGTGACCTGTTGACCAGGTAACATGCTGTCTCCATTGCCTCTACCCAGAATTCATGTCCTAACCCGGCACCACTGAGCATGTTTCTTGCCCTTTCCATTAACTTCTTGTTAATTTTTTGTACAACTCCATTTTCCTTAGGTGTGTATGGAGTAGTCTTTTGTCGTGCTATACCACACTTCTTAAAAAATTCTTCAAATTCTTTCTTGCAAAACTCTCCACCATTATCTATCCTCCAAACCTTTATCTTCTTCTCTATTTGGTTTTCCATCAGAGCCTTAAATTCTTTAAACCTGTCAGAGACTTCAAATTTATTTTTGAGGAAATATATCCATGTATTCCTTGAGGATTCATCTATAAATGATACATAGTACACAAAATTACCCAGTGATGGAACCTTCACAGGTCCAAACACATCACTGTACATAAGCTCTAATATTTGTTCCACTCTCTTCCCACCAAAGGGGAAACTCACCCGATTTTGCTTCCCGTATACACAATTTTCACAGAAATCAGAATCCAAAGAGCTATTACTCATACCTTCTACCATACCTTTACCATGAAGTATTCAAAGCCCCTTCTCTCTAATATTTCCAAGCCTTTGATGCCATAGCATGGTCTTCTTTCCAGAGACCACTAGATTTTCTGCTCCACTTTCACGGACCACAAAACTGTTGCACCCATCAATAACAGTGCTACCTTGCAGCTTGTACAGAGTTTCAATCCAAACTCCCAACATCAATACCAGTGCTCCCCGAACCATCTTGCAGGTATCCTTCTCGAACATTGTTTTTACACTTGCATCATCCAACTTGCTTACATAAATTAGATTTCTGGCCAACGCAGGAATATGCACAACACTCGGAAGTGTTCTAATCCTTCCATCTTGTAACTTCAACTTGACTTTTCCACGACCAATGATTCTAGCCTTCTTTTCATCCCCCAAGAAGACATCAACACCATCATATTTCTCATACTTGCAGAACCACTCTCTATGGGGAGTGAAGTGAAAGGATGCACCTGATTCAATCAACCATGCCCTAAGATCTACATGTGTACTTGAAGAAGCTAAGTAAACATCCCCACCTTCATATGAGGTGGTTTTCACCTTTACAGAAGGAGCATCATCAAATGCCTTTCCTTTGTCAAGAGCTTTAGATTTACAGTCCCTTTGGTAGTGCCATTCCTTGCCGCATTTCCAGAACACCTTTAGATGTTTTCTTGGATATTTAGATCTCTCTTTATATTTAGATCTCCCACTCAATGATTTTTTTTTTTTTTTGTTCAGGGACCTTCCTTGTACAGTCAAGGAATCACCATTATGGCTCTTGATATTTTTCCATCTCATCTCCTTCGTTAGTAAGGATGAGATTATTTCATCAAACTGCAAAGCAGTTGCATTTCTACCTATTACCATAACCAAACTATCCCACAAATCTGGTAGAGAACACAACAAACTGATGCACTTATCTTCATTAGAAACTTTAATATCAATGAACAATAACTGACTTAGTACAGTATTAAATGTGTTCATATGCTCTGTCACCGAGTCTCCATCTTTCATCCTGAGGTTATACAACTTTTTCTGTAAAATAGTTTCTTCACCAGATACTTATATTGGTACAGAGTCCCTAACTTGTCTCACAAGGCCTTAGCCGTAGCTTCCCCAAATACATTCAACAATACTGAATCTGAGACACACAATCGTATTGTGCTTTTTGCCTTCTAATCCAACTTCTTCCATTCTTCATCTGACACTCCCATTGGTTTAGTACTCAGATCTACTATGATCCGCTAATCTTTATCTACGAACAGATCCTCCATCTTGAGTTTCCATAACTCAAAACTCTAACCATTAAATTTCTTGATCTATATCTTTTCATTGCTCACGATCTTCTTTCACCACCAGAATCTATCTCGCAGATCTCCCACTGAATAGGGTCTACCACAGGCCTGAGCGAAACCCCTCAGCAATAAAGGCGTTCCCTTGAAGCCAAAACAACTTTGATACCAAATTTAGGTTTTAACTCCATACAGAAATTACCTACATAACACATAAAACAAATATACATAGATATTTTCCCCTAGATCCCAAAACTGGGACTACCAAATTGATTTTTCATTATGTTCATTTAATGTTACAACATATATATATATACATGTTGAAGCATCCAATACCATGGACCGAAAACCATCACACCCAAAACCATGTGCGAAAACCATGCACAAAACCATAGGTAGGTTTTCCCACCTAATATAGAAGCCAAAAAAAAATTCCCCAGGGCGCTGCCCCAGACCCTATAGAGGAGGGCTAATAGCCCCCCCTCTAACCCCCTAGTCAACTAGGGTTTCTATTCATAAAAAGAATATAACACAACCCAACAGAAAGCAGTTCATATCATCTTCAAAACATAACAATAACTTCACAATATGTTAGGTCCCTATAATACTGGTGTATTCCTTTATTATTATTGTCATTGTATCCCCTTATTATTATTTTTGTTTCCATTTCTCCCCATATTTCTATTATTGTGCCCTATAGAAGCCCATTATTGTTATTTTTGTGCCCTTATAGTATTATTGTTATGTCGAATTTGACTATATTGTGACCCCTTAGACTCCTATATATAGAAAGGAGGTATGGTCGTTTGTATCATCCAAGAATTGTGAATTTTTGTAATGTAAAGAAGGTTTCCCCCTCAAAGAGGCTGATTTTGAAGTTTTTAATCTATCTCTTCTTCTATTTTGTGAGATGGTTGCATAAAAATTGGTATCAAAGCTTTGGATTCTAGGGTTTCACTGTTTCAAATAGATCATCGTGATATTTTTCCTATAATGTTTTCTCTACGGTGTTTCAAAAGCTAAAAATAAAACCCATTTGAGCCGATATATTTATGAACCTCGAGAACGAATTTTAGATCTTTTCGCACTATATTTTCAGAGATATGATCCAAGGAAGTTAGAGTGTTTATAGGCTCCTGAATTATATCTCAAACAGGTGACTTGGGGAAATCGTCATAACTTGCTCTCTGAGCATAAAATTGAAATTTCATAAAAAGGTACAGAAAGAGGATGGACTTTGGTTTTTTTGTATCAGTTTCAAGTCTGAAGGTAGAAATAGTGACATGTGGAACTTTGTACAAGTTCGCTCTACTGAACTATTTTGTACTCAAGTCATCATGGGAGATTTGGAATAACTCTTTCTTTGAGAATCTAATCTTGATCAAACTTGCGAGAAAGGAACAAGGACATTGAGGGCTACCACATGGCAAAATTTAAGACCTTTGAGATCTAAAATTACATAGATAAAACAGATTTAGTATCAAGCCCCTACAAAGCCAAAAAAAAGGTGTGTAGTCTTTTTAAAATTTTTGCATAAGTTTGGTTTGAAAAATTAGTTTGAAGGAATTCAAAGGACATAGTGAAGCATAATTATCATTAATTGATGCCCTGAAGAAAAAAAATGGAAACACCTAGTAAGAAACCTAAAATATCTAACATGACTCATGAAGAAGAGGAAGAAATACAACATGATATATCAAAATTACAAAACCAAGTGCAACAAATTTCCCTCTCACAAAAAATAGCAGAAGCTAAGATGGATGGTTTAGAGAAAGTTGTGGAAGCTAAGATGGGTGGTTTAAATAATGGTGTGGAAGCTAAGATGGATGGTTTATAATTAAACATTGAAGATTTGAAGAAAGACATGGAAGGTTTGAAAGGAGGTTTGGCAAAGTTGCTACAATAAATGTTTCCTAATCGCGAAAAGATAGTAAAGGAAACTCATGATGAGAACAAAAGAAATGTTAGTCATGATTTCATAGACTCTAACATTGGATTGAAGAACTGCCATGTTCTAAAGATCGATATGAGGAAGTTTGATGACAAGGATCACGTAACATGGATACTACAGATGGAGAAATATTTTGATTTCCATAATGTGCAAAACACACAAAATATATGCATTGTGATTTTATATTTGGAACCCAATCAGTTTGTATGGTATTAATGGATTTTCTCTTGTAAAAAAATTATCACTTGGGCAATTTTCACGGAAGAAATGATAGCACATTATGAGGATACAAAAACGAACACCTTTTTTAGCCAATTGATAAATCTCAAACAAAAAGGTTCGATGGTGGAGCACATTATGCACTTCCAAAAATTGAATATAAGGGTAAAATATATTCCAAAGGATCATAGGATTGATGTGTTCATATGGACATTAAAAGATAACATCCAACATGAGGTTGACCTTTGGGAACCTGATTCATTGGAGAAGGCATTCAGGTTGGAAAGAAAAATTGAAAGCAAAATTATGGTAACAAGGAAGCCTACCAATCACAATTATAAAGATGGAAGTGTTGTTGCTCCTAGCCTTCCACAACCAACAAGGTTGACACCACAACAATTGGAAGAAAAATAGCAAAAGGGCAGTGTTACAGTTGTGTTAGAAAATACACTAAAGGTCATAAGTGTGCTGAGAAGAAATTACTTTACATAGATTGTGAAGAGGACGAAGAAAAGGAACAAGAAACATCAAAAGACAAGGATACACACCAGGAACAAAGCCTAAAGAAAGAAGAAATGAATCCAACCATATCTTGTAATGCATTGGCCGGAATAACCACTCCTCAAACTATCAAGATAGAAGGACATATCAAGAAGAAAAAGGTAATAGTGTTGATTGATTCGGGCAGTACCAATAATTTTATTCATTGTAAGATAGTGAAGGAATTGAATTGCTTCCTATATCCAGCACCAGAGTGTCAAGTGATGGTTGCAAATGGACCAACCATAAATTTCTTTGGAAAGTACCATAATATCAATCTACCCATGGGAGAATAAGTTTTGAATACTCCAATGCTTTCCATTCCAATGGGTGGTGTTCATGTTGTACTAGGAGTCCAATGGCTACAATCTTTGGGTATGATAGCTTTTAATATTCAATAACTTTTTTTTAATTTTTTTTCAGAAGGGAAGGAAGTTGAATTAGAGAATTTTTTTGGGATGGCCTTAAATCTGATATTCAAAAGTTTGTGGTGGAATGTTTTGTTTGCCAACAAAATAAAGTTGAAACAATGAATACCCCAGGTCTAT
Organism: Pinus taeda; assembly: GCA_000404065.3. Classification (NCBI taxonomy): domain Eukaryota; kingdom Viridiplantae; phylum Streptophyta; class Pinopsida; order Pinales; family Pinaceae; genus Pinus; species Pinus taeda. Next base: position 164,514 of record APFE031466285.1, on the reverse strand, counting down.
TACAACCTTTATCTATTCCAAGTCAACATTGGGAGGAAGTTTCAAAGGATTTTATCACAGGTTTACCCAACTCTGAAGGAAAGAGTGTCATCATGGTGGTAGTTGATAGACTTACCAAGTATGCGCACTTTTGTGCACCATCTCATCCCTTTAAAGCCAGTATAGTTGCTACTGTATTTATGGAAACAATTCAAAAACTACATGGAAACCCAAATATTATTGTAAAAGACAAATCCCATTTTCACTGGAAATTTTTGGACAAAATTATTTTCTTATCTAGGTACTCAGTTAGCTCATACCTCGTCTTATCATCCTCAATCTGATGGACAAATTGAGATAGTGAATTTTTTTTTGGAAGGGTGTCTTCATTGCTTTGTATCTGATAAACAGAGATAATGGGTCAAATGGTTTCCTTTTATTGAATGGTGGTATAACACTTCCTTCCATACTACAACAAAAATGACCCAATATATGGCACTTTATGGATATCATCCATCGTCCATCACATCATATTTAAGAGAAAATTCTACGGTTCAAGCAGTGGAAGATCACATCGAGCATCAACAACAAGTTCTTCATTTCTTAAAGGATAACCTCACTTTGGTGCATAATAGAATGAAACAACACGCAGATCAACATCGTAGTGAAAGAAGTTTTGATGTAGGTGACAATGTATTTCTACAGCTACAACCATACAAACAAATGTTCCTCATGAAAGCTAAGAATGATAATAAATTATCACCAAATTATTATGACTCATACAAGGTGTTGCAAAAAATTGGTACTATGGCATAAAAAATGTAAACTTTGAAACGGGAACTATAAACTCAAAACGAGAACTCTGCCCAAAAAACCCCGAAAAAAACATGAAAAATAGTGCTAAAAACGAAAGGTGTGTATACTAGAATGATGGTTTTTTTTTGGGTCAATTTTGAACATGTTTTAAAAATGGCAGTGAGAACAAATTTTTTTGTGCAAAAATTGTGCAAAGAACAACCTGAAAATGAAAAAGTGCTAATAATGGAATGATGGATTTTTTTTTTTAGGGTCAATTTCCAACATTTTAAAAATATGCCTGTAAAACCGAATTTTTATGTGCAAAAAACACCTCAAAACGAAAAGTGTTGATGCTGTAATAACACCTTTTTTTGTTTTGGGTAAATTTTTAACATTTTGAAATAATGGTGTAAACTATTTTGTTATGACTTTGAAAAATATTAAAATT
>APFE031466285.1:127965-148251 GCA_000404065.3 Pinus taeda | reverse complement strand
AAATTGTTTTTTTTAAATAAAAATTAAATTTTGTTTTTTAAATACAATAAACATATTGAACAAAATTTATTTTTTATTTAAAAAAAACAATTTTATCGGCCACAACCCCCACGAGCGGCCGAGCGGTGGCTATTTGATTCTGAGAATCGAAGAGCCACTTCCCGGCCACCCCACGGGTGGTTGGGCGATGGCTATCCGATTCTCGGAATTAGATAGCCACCACTTAGCCACTTGTGGGGGTGGCTAGGTGGTGGTTATCTGATTCTCAGAATCGAATAGCCACCGCTATCCAATTCTTAGAATCAGATATCCACCTCAAGGGCAGTCAGGGGGTGGTTATTTGATTCCAAGAATCGGATAGCCACCACCTGACCGTCGGTGGGGGTAGTTATCTAATTCTCCGAATCAAATAGCCATCGCTTGACCTCCCATGGGGGTGGCTATCCGATTCTCCGAATCGAATAGACATCGCCCAGATCCCCATGGGGGTGGCTATCCAATTCTCAGAATCAAATAGCCATCACCCGGTTGCCCATGGGGGTGGCTATCTAATTCTCGGAATCATATAGCCACCGCCCAGCGACCCATGGGCATGGCCACGCGGTGGCTATCTGATTCTCAGAATTAGATGGCCATTGCTCGGCCGCCCGTGGGGGTGGCTGGGCAGTGGCTATCTGATTTCGAGAATTGGATAGCCACCCTCACGGGCAGTCAGGTGGTGGTTGTCCGATTCTGAGAATCGAATAGCCACTGCCTGACTGCCCATGGGGGTGGCTATCTGATTCTCGAAATCGAATATCAAATAGCTACTGTTCGGTCGCCCACGGGGGTATGGGCCTGGGTGGCACAGCTGCATGCAGATATATTTTTTAAAGTTTTAATCGTAAATATATGTTTTTTAAAGTTTTAAATGGTTTTTATTTTTTAAAAATTGAAAATATATGTTCTTTTTTCCAATTTTTAAATGGTTTATTTTTTTTAATCATATATATATTTTTAAATTTTAAAATGTTTTTAGTTTATATATTATATATATATATATATTATATATATATGAAATTTTAATGTTTTTTTTTTTTTTTTTACATTTGAGTATATTTTGTTTTTTTTTTGTTTTTTTTAGTGTTTTTTAATCTTGATTTTAATAGTTTTTAGATTTTATTGTTTTTTTCTTTTTCTTTTCTTAATCTAGTTTTTTTTTTTTTTTGGTGTTTTTCGTTAATGCTTTTTTAAAATTTTTTTTTTGTATTTTTAGTTATTAATTTTCTATATTTTTTTTATTTTTTTTTTTTTTTGCCAACTTTCTTTATGTTTACACACACACACACAGATATATTTATATATATATATAATAAATATATTATATTTAATATTATTATATCATGTTTTTTGTCCTTTTTATATATTTTTATATTTGTTTTTTTTAATAAAAATTTAAAGTGTCAAGAATTTTGTTAAATTTAGAAAATAATTATTTACTTTTCATACATTAGAAAATTTACAGTAAAAAAATAGGTCTTTTAAAAAAAGGGCCTGATGCAGAATCACCACTTTTTAAAATCAGTATGCATATTATTAACATTTTAAAACGTAATGTATATAAAAAATTTAAAGTGCCAAAAACTATGCTCTAAATAAAATATGTGCGTTCTGCATCCCCCCTTTTCAAAATCAGGTCACTCTTTTGTTATCTCTATGAAATGGGTAACAATATCAGTTCCCATTTCAAAGTTTACATTGTTCATACAAATTGGAGCTTCCTATAGCTTCTGAAGTGCACCCAGTTTTCCATGTTTCATGCTTAAAGAAGGTTATAGGTGACAAGCTCTCACTTCAAACAATATTTCCAGAACTTGACGAGGGAGGAAAAATCATATTGGAACCTAAAGCAGTCACAGAAACAAGAACTCGACAACTACAAAATCGATCAATTTCAGATTATCTCATCAAGTGGAAGAACTTACTTGCTGAAGATTCCACATTGGAGGATAAGAATTTTATACAAAAGGATCAAGAACTACTCAGGTGTTGAGGACAACACTTTTTTGAAGGAGGGGTGCATGTTAGATCCCTATAATACTAGTGTATTCCCTTATTGTCATTGCCATTGTATCCTCTTATTGTTATCATTGTACTCATGTTGTCCCCATATTGTTATTATTATGCCCCATAAAAGCTCATTATTGTTATTGTTGTGCTCTTAAATTATTCTTGTTATGTCTGCTTTGATTATATTGTGACCCTTTAGACTCCTATATATAAGAAGGAGGTCTTGTCATTTTTATCAGCAAAGAATTGTTCATTTGTGTAATGTAAAAAAGGTTGCCCCCTCGAAGAGATTGATTCTGAAATAATTGATCTATTTTTTGTTCTATTTTGTGAGTTGGTTGCATAACACATCCCTCCACCTACAAGGAGCCAAGAACGAGTGACTTCATCTCCACAAGCACAAAATAACAATCATATTACTAGTCTATCTTAATTGGTAAAAGTCCCCAAGAAGGACAAATTGGGTTACATTTATAGAAATGAGTAAGGTGACCTTTCACCTTCTCGTGTTACTTTTGGACTCCCTCGTGACCTTTCAATACCCCATTACTCTTTAGCTTCCCTAGGACCCTTTAGGTTTCCATGTGACCTTTTATATTCCCTTTGTCCTTTTCCATGATCTCAATATCTTCCACTAATGACAAAAATAATATATTTACAATAATAATGTATTTACAATATGATCAAAGGGGATTCAATGAGATTTGGCATTCCCTCTTGTAGAAAGACATTGTACTTTACAAAGCTTGATGATGCCTTTATTTTCCCTGAGGGCACATTGTTGCTAGTTAAATCATTTAATAGTTTTTGTTAAATGAAATCATGCATCCACGAAGTATTAGGATGTAAATGGTGAATAACTGCTCCAAAACTCTAATCTTGCATACACACCAACATTAATTAGGATTAAGAATTTAATAGAATAAAAAATAATTATCACGAAGAAAATTTATCCATATATTCTAAGAAAATTTTATAGCCCTAAAATAGTGATATTCAAACTGTTTGGATCAGTCTTCTTTCATCATTTGTAATATCCATAGCAAGCTTCCATATCAATCTCTTTGATCACTTCTCACATCGCATTGCATTGTATTATCCCCATCACATATTCATTAATTTCATTCGTCAGAATGTTTCATCTAGCACAACATTGCATCGGTTAAATACATGTACTTATAAATCCTCCCATTACACTTGCAATATCAATCCCTTAATAGAGCTTCACTTTTACACTTGTAATATACTTTGCATGGTTCTTGCATGATCCTTCAATGTGTTATGATATTCAATACGTTGCTGCCTTATGCTATAACAACTTAATATAGCCTCGATTTAATGATTTTGACATATTTTCCGCTACATTAAACACTTTTATTTTTTAATTCATTTCTCCATCACATTATAACGCGAAATTTAATGAATGGGAGTTTTAGCAGTAAGAAGTCGGGCTTTTCTACCTTGAGTTGTGCCAATGCACCTGTCGCTATAGCACATTATTTTCGCACATATCCATCAAATTCGTAGCATTGTAATCACTCCCTGTAACGCATGTGTTTTCACTGTATGCTTTGGAAAAATCACAATGCCTTTAATGTAACTTATGATACCTATTCAATGCTACCTCTGGTGGCCTTCCGACGCAATACATTATTTCAGTGGACTGGTTTGATATAATTTCAACAATAGTTGCTCATGTTACATACCCTTTTGTAGTGGGAAGTCACATTCTTATATTGAGTATACATCCTTTTGTTACAATCCTATTTGTCTTGCATTATCGTAATTGTCTATCAAATGCACTGCCCTTTATCATTGATCCTTTGCCACCAGTGTTTTTGTCATTTCATTGCTCAAAGTCGGATCCTATTTGTCTTGCATTATCGTAATTGTCTATCAAATGCACTGTGCCTTATCATTGATACTTTGCCACCAGTGTTTTTGTCATTCATTGCTCAAAGTCGCAATCGCCATTTTTAGTGGAAAGTGGGATCAGTATACAATTGTAACATGCAATAGCATTTTTTTTCGATACGGTAGTCGCATAATCACATCACAAATTTCAAAGATAAGGGGGTGAGGTCTACCACTCTAGACTACGCCGATGCAAGTATCCTTCTAAGGTATTTTAATATATGATCCTTTCAACCTGTGATGTAAAGTCTCTACCATGCATTGCTATTACATCATAACTTTATGATGCATCTGTTTGCCTATCCTTGCAACGCATGTATTGTATTATGGTTCCTTCATGCCACTTTGATGCAACTACTTTTTCATGTGCCGCATAGGCCTTTAATGTTTCAACGTGGCACATTGATGATTCCAATGCTCCTTGGAATGGCATTTAACACATTGTTCAATGTTTCCCTCGATTAGTGTCAATGTTGGGCCATGCATGGTTATTTAACATACCCTTTAAGCCTTCTTCCACACGCATAGTTTCAACGTAAGGGTTCGTATTTTATTCGCAACACGCGATCACTACATTTCTTTCTAATACCTTGATAATATCATAGGAATTCAACATGTGATTTGTATGTCATATCTATGCACCATTTAAATGTTTTACAAATAATCTTATCACTTCTTTTTTATCATAACTTTGTGGGTGTTCCACTAGGCATCCTTTGTGATGAGCTCCATAATCTAATCTTTTTGCAGGTGATAAGGTGATAAGGAAGGGGAAATAGGTCCAGAATGGTGTTGAGGGTATGGAAGCCAAGTGGAGGTCTAATCTAAGCACACATGATCATTTCTTCTTAATTCAAGCTTAAAATAGGCTGCTACAGGGTTTCATGTAGTATCACAAGATGTCCTAGTTTACTATAGGAAACGGGTTGAAAGTTATAGGAGGGTATGAGAGGTGGAATAAAGTGTAGGAAAGGTGTATGAAGGTGGGCTAAGGCATAGAGGAGGTGTATACTTCCCAAGGCTCTAGATGGTTTGATTTTCTCGAGGGAGATGTCCACTTTGCTACAAAAAAAAATTAGATTAGGAGTTGGTAGAATTACGTAGTATAGGTGAAGACAACTTGGATGAGGCTAGTGAAATGAGTTCTCCTTGTAGATCAGAAACTCCTACAACAACATACATTCTTTCCTTCATTTATGCATAACTTCATTTACATATGGAAAAGATGAGTTGAATTTAGAAAAAACATAATTCTTGATGGCTAATGGCGAAATTTGTGAAATGCAACGATTTCTAAACTACAACAACTCCAAAAACCAAAATGACAATTACAAGTGCCTCTAAGGAATTATAAACAGTAATCTACTCAATCAACAACCCTAACCATGCAATGATCTAAAGAGACAAATCTATTTTTGGGGTTGTGAGAGTGGTGCCCTCAAACCATGATCCCATGAGGGAGATGAGGAAGAGGCCACAATCACAAGCTTTTCTTAAGTATTCATTTTGACTATTGTACCACTGATCTACCCTTTCAACTAATGGAAGCAAAACTAAACAATCATTCAAGTACTTTCAAATGGGATAAAACATAAATAACCTTAGCAACTAACTATGAATCTAATCTAAGCATACATTTACAAAAAGAAGAGGAACCTCTGTTGCTAGGGTTGTGCCCTAACTCAAGAGCTTTAGGCATTTGAGTCAACTCAGTGCTAAATCAAAGAAACATTTTCCATTATCACCAAAATGTTGAAAATAACATGAGACTAATAGTCAAATTGTCTTATGCTAGGAGTTGCCTCTTGGGTATAATAAAAAGTCAAATCGTAATGAGGCCCTAGGCCTTCTTATTTATACAACTGAAGCTACCAACAACTCCTTAATTAGAAGGAGGCTTGGCTCCCAAACTCGATATTAACTTGTCTTCAACTATCACTGGCTTGGCTGGGAATGACCTTGGTGGGCTTGGTTGCTTGTAACTCCGAGCTGATGAGATCTAGCAGAGAAATCTTCAAGTGATTATGGATTTAAGGAGGGATATTCAATCTCCTAAAATCCCTCTTACTTGTCTACTTCGAGTTCCTGCACTTTAATTAGCCAAAAATTGCCCCAAATCCTGCAATTAATGGACATTAGGCCACATGACATAACATCTCACCTTTACCCTTCTCACTAAGAAAAATATAATAAAATATGTAAAGAAATGTGAGAAAATTTGATTTTAATAAGCTAGAGAGTGGCACTAAGGTCCATATAATTTACTTATTGATGATCCTCATCATCACCCCCCTACTGAAAGTGTTTCTCATCCTCTGAGAAACTTAATCTATGTCCATGTATTTCATTGCTCTTGTAGCCTCCCTGACATCCAAGGTTTATGTTCATCTAGTCTCCTCTTGTGGATAAAATCCTCCATGCTTCTCTATTTCCTCCCACTGTTTGCTTTCCTCTTTCTCCTTTCTTCCTTCTAACATACCCAATAGCAATGGTGGACTGAGTTTCAAACCAATCAAGTTGATTTTGAGTCTCTATAGTGCCTTCTTATACAGTTGGGTTCTTTCTAGTGCATCTCTTATTCTTTGAGGGGAACGATACTCCCTGACCCTTAGCTTGTATGGTAGGGTGCCCCATCTCCTTTGGTATGCTTGATGGCTTTGATCCCCTAGCAATATCAAGATGTATTCAAAATGAGTGACTGCTTTCTCTTATGTAGTTAGGTATCTTGGTGCAAGATGGGGATCATTAGCGATGATGTTGTGGGTGCTAATAAAAGCAATGGAATTTATCTATTTTTCTTTCATGTAAAGGGGCTATTTTTCTTCTCTTTCCAAAACCATCTTCACTTCATTAGCCCTGACCTCCTCATTACTCATCCAAGATGCAAGGGCCATTATAATTCCCCTAAATGTGCATTGGGGTCCCACACATTCAAGTTTTTTAAGGCCAAGTTGTGTAAGTAGAATTCAGATATCTTGGCCTTATCCTCTAGGGTGCTTTGGTCACATAACTCAATGAATTTTCTATAGTCTTGGAAAGGCATAGTCTGCCGTTGTGCTAGTGTCTCTATCTGAAATTGTAGTCATTGATCTTTGAGGTACAAGGCATATGACTTTGGTGGCATCCTGCACTGGAGTGCCTCCATAGAGAGGTTTTCCATGGCATCCAATTGGCTCTCTTTTTCTTGTACCTGCCTCCTCAACCATGTGTCTTTAGCCTTTAGTTGAGATTTCATAATTTGTTCACTATCTCTTATCCTACTCAACTCTCTACCCATCTCCAATAGATTCTCTTCCATATGGCCCACATCCTCTACATTCTTTGATTTAGCAATTTGCATCCAGTGATGTGGCCTTCCTCTCTCCTTCTCAAGCTCAAAGAAGAGAGGGATGGAAAATTGGTATTACTCTGCCTCCCTCAATGAATTTGTAATAAGATATCAAATTGGGTTGTCGGCTAGCTTCCCGCAGCTCTTTGGATTCTCCCTTTGATGCCTTTGGAGCATCTACCTCCTCTTGTACTTGTGTAGTTGTTTCATTTCCTTTCCTCTATCATTGTTGTCATTCCTGATATTTTTTCTATGTTTCCTGTAGTGCTGATAGAGTTTCCTATCGGACTAACTGTGCTTCCTGTAGGAGGTGTTTTCCCTTCTGAAATGAGGTCAAAGTTTCTTTTATTTTCTTTGTTGATACTTTTTTGGGGCCGAACTAGTGATGTTCCCTCTTCACCTTTCATTCCTGGGGAGACTAGTTTTTATTGTTCTTTTGGTGAGTCCTCAATAATGATAGGAGTCTTGATGGGTGTTTGTGGTCTCCCCTGTTTGATCCTACTGCTCCTCATTGTTTTAAAATATAGGGCAGTCTGCCTCTGACCTTTTCCTCTTGAATTTATGTGTGTGCTTAGGGAAGTCAAGGCAGTAGTTTCCTTCCTCTCTGTGGGTTTAGGAGACACTCTTAGAGATTCCTTCCCTTCCTTGGTATGTTTTTTAGGGCTTGCCTCATCCTTTTCTTCTTCCTCTCCACTGTTCTCTTTTCCTTATTCTTCTTCCTCTGTTTTATTTTTCTCTGCCTCCTCTTCTTCATATGGTTCTTCCTCTTCTTCTTCAGGTTCTTCCTCTTCTTCTTCAGTTCCTCTTCTTCTTAATCAAGTACTTCTTCTTCCTCCTCACCACTAGAGTTTGGATCCCTTTCATATTCAATGGCTTCAATTACAACCTCCGTGTCCATGTCCCTAAATGTGCACCATAGAATAGCGACTATTAACTGGCTCAAGGCATCTTCTAGTATAAGCTTTATGAGTCCATGATGTGCCAGTTGTTCATGTTTTCCTTCTTATACCTCTAGGCTCATGTCTATTATTGATTGCAATAAGAAGTATGGCACACTAAGTCTTGTATTAAGGGGTAACTCCTCTCCAAATCTCAACTCATGGAGGAGTATGAATTGGTAACCATAGATTATACTGAGCCTTCCTTCACAAGAAATATATTTGAGAATGTGATAGCTTACTTCATCCTAAGGATAGTGAAGGCTCTCCCTTATAATCACATTTTTGTCCTCAATTGGCCGTGAATATCTCAAGAAAAGGTTTTTCTTAGAAAAAGTGTTGCTAGCTTTATCCTCCTTTCTCCATTGCATGCCTTAAAGAAATATAGTGATTCTGCAAATGCTTTCAGGGGTAATTGTTATTGATAATCATCTTACCACAGAAGTCGCACTAATTCTAGCATGAGCGGTGAGTGACATGGAAAAATCCTTAGCTACATCATCATAATATACTCTAAGAAGCTTCAATAATCCCAACCATTGATTCCTTCCAAATATCTCTACCAAAGGGGGATGGAGGTGTATTCTGGATGTCCCTATGGGCTCCCTTCTGTTGAAACCTCCTATCATTTTCTCCTCTCTCCCAAGTCAACAATAGGGAGTTTCGTGGCCTCGCTCTAGACCTTTCCAAGGTGACTGAGGCTTTATATTTTAGGAGGGTGACTATGATTCTCTCTTTATCCCCATACAATTCCTCCACACAATTTTGTCTACCCCAAGGCCCACTATAATTACTAAAGAAAAATGTAGATTTATTTTTTTTCCTAGCTATCAAGTCAAAACACAGAGGATATGAGCCACCTACCTTTCACTGTGATGCTGTAGCTGAGGAGAAATTTTGAATAGCTGGGCCCTAGGCACCCCCTTGTAGATATTTTTGACAATTCCCATTATTTGCTATAGTTCTTTGTGTTTCCTGCAAGAGTTCCCTGTAGTGTTGATTCCTGTAGGATGGCTGAAATTGTTTTGCTTCTTTGATGGCTCTTTCAGGTGGTCCCAGCTCTCTTGATCTCAAAATGCATGATGTGTGCATGAAAGTTAGGAATTTTTTCTATTTATGGTTGATTCCTTGGAGCGTTGTGCTGGTTGACAGTGTACGTGATTTCCCCTTTTGGACCATTGGCCCACCGTTAGTTATCATGCAAACTTCCCTTATAATCATCACCCACTCATGTATAACATGACTCGGCCACATTTTCGACTAATTTTCTTTGATGTGACCTTGTGACGTGGTCTGCTGACTAGGAGTTTACTTTTTGTTTTCAAGCTAAGGGTGGGCAAGTTAAATGGCCACCTACAACTTATAAAATCAACTTTTTGATATTCCTACACTTTTATCATATTTGTACTTAGGAAAGAGTGTGGATGAGGCGCCATACCTGTACCTTCCTTCATTTGTTCGATGTATGCTGGAGGGTGTCTCTGTTGTTCTTCTTCTTGTTCAGGTACATGCTTTTCCTTGGCTCTTTTTTTGTTGATTTCACCCAGCTGATATATCTGTCTTCCTTGTTGTGGTGTACAGGTGCTTAGCCAAATCTTCTATTGTTGAGCTTTGGATAGGTGCCATAGTGCCTGTAGGGGTGTTGAAACTCTTTTTCTTCATGGATGTTGAAGGAGGAGACATGGAGAGCTATTGTTGTCATAACACACGCTAGTACAGGGTTTCCTATAGTACTATAGGAAATTGTAGCTCCCTTTTTCATAATTTTTTAATTTTTATTAGAGGTAGGAGTGGAAGGGTGGCAATGGGGTAGATGGAGTGATATGTGAGTGAGGCCAATGATGGTATGGGCCTTGGACTTATATCTATATAGATATATCTATATCTATTTATATCATATCTATATCTATATCTATATATCTATATATATATATATATATATATATATATTATATATATATTATATATATATATATATATATATATATATATATATTATATATTATTTTCCTTTTGGAGTGGTTTTAGATGGAAACAGAGGGTGTCATGGTCATGACTTGGTGTTGGTTGAGATGTGGTGATGTCTACGATCCCCTCTTTCAACCTATAATAGGTTGCATCATCATTTCTTAACCAGAATTCCAGCCTTGTAGAGTTTCAAGACATCTTGTAGTACTACAGGAAACTCCTGTAGTAACTACAAGAAATCATGTAGAAGTCAGAAAATTACCTAGAAACTAGTTTTTGATGCTTGGAAATGAGGATGGATGATGGAGACATGGTGAGAATGGGAGATATGAAGTGAATGAAGGAAGAATGGGATATTTCTTCACTTGTTGTCATATGAGCTTGGTGTCCTTTATTGCCTTGAAAACCTACAAAAATCACGGAATTTTATTAGCGCGTAGGTTTGAGGTCCCTGCAATAGCATTTTGTTTTTTTTCTTTTCTTTTTTTGCTTTTTTTTTAAAGACACGCAAGTCGCCTCAAAGGATGTTTTCAACATGTTTTCCTGTCCTAGGCGCATCAAGGAAGGTTTTCACCCAATGATATTTTATTCTCCCTTTTTCACTCTCGGTCTACCTCAAGGAGGTTTTCAACACAAAATTTGGCCTTAGGCACCTCATGGAGGTTTTCACCTAGGTCCCTTATTGTTTTTTTCTCTTTTTTTTTCATTTTTTTACTTCAAAAATAAACCAGTCCTCAAGAATTTGGTGAGTTGTAAGCTGACACACTTCCAATCACATTCACTTCCTTACTAATAGTACTGATAAGCTCCTTTGATGGAGGTCTTTTATAGGCTTTCAATCTATATCCATTGACAAGTAAGGGGATACCTTCTTCATCAATGGTTTTGATCTGAATAGCTCCATTGTCATGGCACTTTTCTATCACATATGGGCCCAACCATCTGGTCATCAATTTTCCTTTGAAGTCCTTGAACTTGGAGTCATATAGCAGATCCCAATCACCCTTGAAAAACTCTATCTTTGATGTTTTTCTCATGCCAAACCTTCCTTTGTACTTGAGTCACCTCTGTGTGTAGGAAGGCCTGCATCATGAATTCATCTAACCCATTGAAATAAAGCAACCTCTCTTGTTGTGCCCTTGTAATATCTAAATCGAATAATGTTTCCATCCTCAAAGTGTTGTACTCAAACTCAATGGAGGGTATAGCCTTCTTACCAAAGACCAAATCATAATAGGAGAAGCCAATGGTTGTCTTCCAAGTTGTATTTTAGGTTGAAGTGGCCTCCACTAGTCTATCAATCCAATCTTTCCTATTGAGGCTCACAAGCTTTATGAGAATTATTTCTAATGCTCTATTGCTAGCCTCTACTTGTCCATTGGCCTGAGGATGGTAAGAAGTTGACTTCTTTTGCTTGATCTTATGCTGACTCAACAAATTCTCAATTAGGTGTGAGGTGAATTGATTGACCTAATCAATGACTAGCTCTCTAGGGTACCCAAACTTGTAAAACACATTCTCCCTTAAGAACTCATCCACTTTCTCTTATGTTGCTACCTTGACAGCCTTGGTTTCAGCCCACTTTGTCAAGTAACCAGTGCACACCATTATGGACTTTTTCTGCCCTGATGGTGGATCAATGGGCCCAATGAAATCCATGCCCCACTTATCAAATGGCTCAAGATTCACTTGAGGTTGCAATGGAATTTCATCCCTGGGAGTATGTTTCCCCATTCTTTGGCACTAGTCACATAGACTTGTATATCTTCTTGCATCTTGGTGGAGAGTGGGCCAGTAGTAGCCAACTTGTCGTAACTTGAAGGTTGTCCTCTTGGCTGAAAAGTGACATCCAAAAGGCCCATCTGATAGGTTAGAAGCATGTCAAAAACTTCCTCCTCCCTGACACATCTCCTTAGAATTTAATCTGGGCCCAGCTTGAAGAGGTTGCCCCCAATCCAAGTGAATGGTGCACCTTTTCTTATAAGTCTTCTCTTTTCCTTGGGGTCAGATTTACAAGGATTTGTGCAGCCACTAAGTAGTTGGCTATGTCAGTAAACCATGGAGAGAGAATTGAAATAGTGAATAAATTCTCATCTGGAAGTTCATCATTAACCATTCCTTCCTCACCTGTAGGTAAAGCAAGTTTAGACAAAAAATCTGCAACTACATTTTCTCTACCATGCTTATCAATGATATTTAGATGAGACTATTGTAACAAAAGAAACCATCTAATAATTTTGGCATTCACATCAGTCTTGTTTATCAAATATTTAATGGTCGCATGGTTAGTATATACAAAGGTCCTGTAACTAGTGATGTAATGTCTAAATTTATTCAAGGAATCGACAACAACTAGGAGCTATTTTTCAGTCACATTATAGTTCAATTCAACCTTGGACATATTTTTATTGATGAAGTAAATGGCATAAGGTAACTTGTCATCTATCTGGCCCAGAGTTTCTCCTATAGCTTTGTCAGAGGCATCATCACAGATATGGAAAGGAAGAGCCCAATTTGGGCCTTGGAGTATAGGTGCAGTAGTCAACTTGTCCTTGAGGGTTTCTAGGGCCTCCTGGTAGCTTTCTGACCATAAAAATTCGGTGTCCTTGGCCAATAGTCCAAACAAAGGTGAGGCTACTTTCTTGAAGTCCTTTATGAATCTCCTATAGTATCCATCTAAGACCAGAAAAATTCTGACATCCCTCTACTTTTGAGGAGTAGGGTCCCTCTTTATGATAACAATTTTATTTGGGTCCACTTGCAGTTCTTCCTGGGATATTGAGTAACCTAGAACAGTCCATGCATTCATCAAGAACACACACTTCTCAAGGCTAAGGGATAAGTTCATTTCAATGAATTTTTTTAATACTTTCCCCAGTTTATATAGATTCTCCAAGAAATCACACCCATAGGGGGTGAAATCATCCATATAAATTTCCATAGAGTCATGGACTATCTCTACAAATATGCTGAGGACTACCCTTTGAAAAGTGGCAGGGACATTGCATAATCCACAAGGAAGGACCCTATAAGCATAGGTACCCCAAGGACAAGTGAAGGTGATTTTATCTTGGTCCTCTCGGTTGATCTGGATCTGATTGTAACCACTGAATCCATCCAGGAAATATAAGAACTTATTTCCTGCAAGACCGTCTAATACTTGGTCAATGAAAGGTAGAGGAAAATGGTATTTTTTGTGGCTTTGTTTATCTCTTTGTAGTCGACACAGATCCTCCAATTCCCATTCTTATTTGGGACCAAAACCAAAGGAGATACCCACTCACTATCTGAGATGGGGTAAATGAACCCTACATCCATAAAATTATGTACTTCTTATTTAACTATATCTTTGAGGGTTGGGTTCATTATCCTTTGAGGTTTGTGCATTGGCTTGTAGCCTTCCTTGATGTAAATGTGGTGAGTACACATCAAAGGGTGCACTCCCTTCATTTCCTTATAACTCCAAGAAAAGGCATCCAGAAGCTCTCTTAGCATGTCACATAACTCCTTTTCCTGATGTGCAGAGAGAGGGGTTGATTTTCAATGTTCTTTCTGGAACAAATTCTATCATCTTGACATGAGTAGTGCTTGATTCATCTAGGAACAAATCATTCCAAGGGTTATCTTCAACTTTCTTTACTAACTCCTAAGAGACATGGTGTTGGCGGGTTGATTCTAGAGGATTTTCTCAATCAGGTCATCTTCATCAAGTTTCCCCCCTCCTATAGTAGCATCTAGGGTACATATTGGGTAAGAGGTGGAAGATTATACTTCATCTTCCTCCTCCTCTTAGAACCATAAAATTAAGTCATGCTTTAGAGATGGTTGAGAAGGAGGGTACAAGACCAATTGTTTGGACAAATTCCCATTTTTAATGGTCATATTCCCAGCCCTACAACTTATGTAAGATTCAACAGTGGCTAACCATGGCCTTCCAAAGATGAAAGGATGACCATTACACTTGGTCTTAGGTTGGATAACTAGGAAGTCAGCAAGGTATTCCCAGGAAACAATGGAGACCATCACATCCTCGACAACTCCCTCAGGAGCTACTGTGGATCTGTTTGCAAGTTGCAAGACTATTGTGGTCTTCCTTAATGATCCTTGGAGATTCAATTTAAGCATAGTCTCCTTAGTCATCACATGGATGACAGCCCTAAGATCGATCAAGGTATAGGGGAAAATGATACCATTGATGTGCACATCCAGCATAGGACTTCCAGGATCTCGATACTTCAAGAAAATCACTCGCCCCGACATTAAGTCAGACAGTTGTCTAATGACATTAAAGGTAGGGGTATATTTATTTCACCTCCCAAGATGTTTGAAGAATTTCTCCTTTATTAACTTGTTGTAGATGGGGATATCTTTGATAGCTTAGAGGAGCCTGATTTTAACACACATGTTTTTCAATTCACCTAGAAGTTCAGTCTCTTCGGGGTGTGTTGGATAGGATGGATTAATCTCTTAGGAAAAAGGAGGTGGATTGGCTTGAGGAACACTCTCCTTTTCCTCTTCAAGCTCCTCATGTGGAGATGGAGGTTGATTATCTCGAAGCACTCTTCTAGACTTGAGGTTGATTTCTTGAATTTCCACAGCATATGTAAGGTAAGATGCTTCCCCACTATAGACCTACTGTGCATATTTAATTTTCAGGTTCAGATATGTTTAAGCACTCACCTAAGGTTGCTTAGGCAGAACATGGTTAAGGAATTGTGGTTGAGATCGAGGTGGAGGCAGTAAGCTCGATATTGGTTGTATGGGGGCCTCCACCCCTGAGGTGGTGTATTCCACTAAGGTTGTGGGGAGCATATGGCTGAAATGATTGCTTGGAATATTGGGAATGGTATTGAGGTGAAAACGACTAGGGAGAAGGTGTGGACCATGAAGGATGAGAAGGAGGACACCAAGGGGAAATGGATGCATTCTGGTTAAGGTTGTAATATGAATAGGACACCTCTTGCATGACTTGGTCATATGGTTGAGGTCCTTGAGACCTTCTTTCGTTGATATAGCAGAGTTGTTTAGTCACACCTTCAGCTCCTTGATACACAACTTTGAATCTAGGCAAAGAAGGGAACTTGTCTATGGAGCGGTTCTCCTCACAGACTGAGAAGATCTCTATAAGATTCAATGGACATTCATTTTTAGGGTGCCTTCTGGTGCGTCTAGGGAAAAAGACAGCTAAGGCTCTTTCTTCTTCCTCCTACTTCCACTTGATCTGCATGGTGTCCATTTGTAGAGCAATGGTATGAAGCATTTCACTCTTTAAGTCTTCCAACATGTTCCCAATTTCACTTTTGATGGATGTGTTGGAGGAGGATGAACTGGCCAAAGCTTGACTAGCCCTACTCTTCTTTCTGGCTTCCCTGGAATGGTTTTTGAAAATTATCTTAATATCATCATAGGATAAATGATAAATGTCCCCTCATTACTGCATGTTTATGGTTTCTAATATATCTTCGATGATCCCTATAAGAAGGACTATCTTGAGTGATTTAGGATTGAGGGTGCATCTGGACCTTTTGTAGCTAAGTTGGAACCTTTCCTCATAATCTTCCAAAGACTCATCATGTCCAAAGGTCATTCTAAATATTTCCTCTTTGGTATCTTTGGAACTACAATAATCTGTATACTTATTCTTGAAGGCTTGTTTCATTTGAGCCCAGGTAGAGATGTTGTCTCTAGATAAACCCATGAACCAGCCTAAGGCTGCATCTTTGAGGGTGGATGGGAACAATTTGAAATTTTGTTCGTCAGTGGTATAATCATAAGTTCTACATATGACAACAAAATCAAACAAAAAGGTATCCAGGTCCTCGAAGGTTAAGACATGGAAGTGAGGAATGGCATTGGGGCTTATGTTTTTCAACCTAGCATCTCCATTAGTTTCTCTAATGGGAAAAACACCCTTAGTTCTGTTTTCATCTCCATTTTTGTTTTCAATCTCATTTCTATTTTCAGCAATGGTGTACGTTGGTGGAATGGTTTCTTCTTCTTCTTCCCTAATAGGCTTTTCAAATATCTTTGCTTGTTTTCCTAATGGATCCTCTAGCTCATTGCCACTGAACAAGAGGAAAGGTCGGCTGTTAGATACAGTGGGGGTATTTGGAAAAATGTTTCCTAAGTTGTCTCCACTCCTACGAAGCATGAAAGGAATTTGTTTTTTTCTTTTTTTAGGTTTTTTTCAGAACTACTTGTAGAATGGAAAGAAAGAAAGATTTGCAACTATTTTCTGAATTAAACTACTTGTAGAATGGAAAGAAATCAAAGATTGCACTATCTATTGAATTCAAAACAAAAAGGAGAGCAGGAATTGCATCTATTTACTGAATGTTAAATGGAAAAGAAAGTAGAAATCACATCTGATTAGACACCTCCATAGCAATGAAACCAAAAAGCGATGAGCTCTAGTGTAGCAGCAAGGATGTTGCAACTCCTAGGGCTACCAACTTTACTTCATCAACCCGAGGTTTGTAAAAACTTGGAGGTAATAGTGATGTATACATAGTAGATGCAATGGTCTACTGTTGTCACTTCTCAACCGGGGCAATAGACCACTAGGGTTTTTAAAACTAGTCTTCTATTGACTAGAAGGAGGCTCACTACTAACAACAAATGGAAAACTATCTATAATGCAGAAAGGAAATGATGCCTATCTTAGGAAATGAAAATGATGAGTGGGAAAGCGTTATGAAATGACATGAAATTATCTAGCTAAGAATTTATACATTACTTATAGGAGGGTAGGAGAGGTGGAATAAAGTGCGGGAAAGGTGTATGATGATGGGATAAGGCATAGAGGAGGAGGTGTATACTACCCATGTCTTAGCCCAACTCTTCAATATGGTTGGATTTTCTCAAGGGCAATGCCACTTTGCTACAAAATAGAAATTCAGATTAGTAGTTGGTAGACTTGGGTAGTATGGGTAAAGAAAACTTGGATGAGGTTGGTGAAATCAGTTCTCCCTGCAGATTAGAAGCTCTTGCAACAACATACATTATTTTCTTCATTTATGCATAAATTCATTTACATATGGAAAACATGAGTTGAACTTAGGAAAAACAGAATTATTGATGGCTAGTGGTGAAATCTATGAAATGCAATTCTTTCTAAACTACAACAACTTCAAAAACCAAAATGAAAATTGTAGGTGCCTCTAAGGAATTGTAAATAGTAATCTACTCAATCAAGAACCCTAGCCATGCAATGATCTAAAGAGACAAATATACTTTTGGGGTTGTGAGAGTGGGGCCCTCAAACCATGATCCCATGAGCGAGATGAGGAAGAGGCCAATATCACAATAATTTCTAAAGTATTCAATTTCACTATTGTACCACTGTTCTACCTTTTCAACTAATGGGAGAAAAAGTAAACAATCATTCAAGTACTTGCAAATGGGATAAAATAGAAATAACTTCAGCAGCTAACTATGAATGTCATCTAAGCATACATATGAAAAAAGAATAGAAACCTCTGCTACTAGGGTTGGGTCCTAACCAAAGAGCTTCAGCCCTCTAAGTCAATTCAGTACTGAATCAAGGAAACCCTTTCCATTATCACCAAAATATCGAAAATAACATGACAATAATAGCCACAATGTCTTATGCTTAAAATTGCCTCTTGGCTATAATAAAAATTCAAATCCTAATAAGGCCCTAGGCCTTCCTATTTATACAAATAAAGCTACCAACAACTTCCTTAAAATTAGGGAGGCTTGGCTCCCGAACTTGAGATTAACTTGTCTTCAACTATCACTAGCTTGGCTGCTAATGACTTCGGTGAGCTTGGCTTCTTGTAACTCTAGGTTGATGAGATCTGGTGGAGGAATATTTGAGTGATTGAGGAGTTAACAAGAGAGATCCAATCTCCTAAAATTCCTCTTACTTGTCTACTTCGATTTCCTACACTTAAATTAGCCAAAAATTACTCCAAATCCTACAATTAATGGGCATTAGGCCACATGACATAACATCTCACCTTTACCATTTTCACAAATAAAAATATAATAAAATCTGTAAAGAAATGTGAGAAAAGTTGATTTTAATAATCTGGAGAGTGGCATTAAGGTCCATATAATTTACCTATTGATGAACCTCATCACTTTGCATGAGTTGATATGGTGTTTCAATCTCACACCTCCATCCTTTGAAGCTTTGATACTCGACATTTGTAATATGTTGGCATTTGATTCATTTTTCAATGTATATGGCATAATTTATTCTTCATGTTGTGAATCTCTTGTCCTTAGCATACTACACATGGATTGTGGTATATGCAACTCTATCATATGCCAACACATAATCTTTGCCTCATAACATTACATTTAACCTTATTGCAACATTGTATTGTATTTGTCTTTATTTTCTCTACATGCGCAATTACTCTATATTTCCAAGGTTTCCTTAATATTCTTTCATGACAATATGTATAATTAAAAATGCATGCATTTTACTGATCCTTCAATGCATCATTTAAATGTTTCTCAATCCCTGTTTCAACATGGAAATCATCACATTTTTCCAATGCACCATGTATTAGTATTTCTTCTTTGTGTTTTCATGTGTGCACTAGTTTTGACGCTATAATTTGAATCATTCTCCATCTCATCTATTGCAACATTATATTTTCTTATCTCCATGTGTTGTATTGCATCATAGTATATTTCCCTCAATTTGATATGTAATGTATTGTTTCAGTGAAATTTTATGATGGTTTTGAAGCATTGTTTTGCAACACTTATGCTTTTTCATAATTCCATGTTGCAACAATAATACATAGTCCCCATTTTTCGTGACTTTGAACATAGCATTGTTACTTGACTTCATCACTTGTGCATGACTTTCCTGCAACTCACTATTGTCGCATGTGCATGTCTTGAATCGGGGCGCAGGATTGCAATCTTTAACTTGTATCGCATGCTTCTAGAAACTTTGATATGTCACTCATTTGAATTATCTTGGTGTACTATTCTTCATCCCTTCAATGTATTTATGGATTCTCTTTTAAAATATCCATTGTAATGTGTCACATTGTTGTGTAATTGTTGCAATGGACTGACATAACAATGTTCACTTTAGTGTCTAACCTACGCATGTCATTTTTCACGTTTTCACATGTTGAATCCTCATGGTATCGTTCAACATTAATTCTTCCCTTTTGGTGCAACTTTGTAACATACTATTATCATATGTTTATAAATTTCATACAAATCATGTGTTTGAAATAAAAGGCCTCTTCCATATGGAGCCATGAATGCATGCAACAATATCCAAAAATTTGTTTCAATGGATTCAATCTTTGTAATATAACAAATCAGTTATCTTTAATTAGGGAAAATTTTGAACAATCAACATTTCCTATGAAAGCACATAATTAATTATTTCAGTATATGATTTCTTATACATGCTTTAAGATGTGTAGATCACTTGTAATGTGAGAAATACACAAAGTTACGAAGGATGGTTGCTAACTAAAAATGGATTTTAACACAAAATATCTATTTTGAAGATTCACCTTTGAATGCAATGATACCTTTTTCTAAAACCGATGCAATATTCAATCATATAATTTATTTATTGACTAGATATGACTTTGATATGCAACCATTTAACATGATTATGAAAAATGTAATTGCAGACACCATGAGATGCTTATGAAAAAAAAGGCCTAAAAATGAAAATTAGGGCAAGATAATTGAAGGTGAAACATGGCTAGCATATCAGATGCATGCCTATAACTTATACAACATATCATGGAGCGAATGAAACTTGAGAATGCATTATGAAAGTAGTAAATTCATGAACCCTAATGCATTCAATAGAATGACAATGGAGATGAAGAAAATAATGAACATGTGTGATGTGCCTTGTAAACATGAGTCGTCATAGCCCTAGATGAAAGTTAGGTTATGAAAGATCACATCAATTTAAATCATATTCACACCATTGAGATATTGAAAATTTGTGTGTGGGAAAATTTTTTATTGTGTTGTTGTAGCAGCTACAACAGGAGGATATCTGTAGGAAATACATTAGGTGAAGTGGAATTAGCTTCTATAAGACGATAGATGTATATTTACAAGTGG